>JACCIX010000479.1:0-84578 GCA_025506515.1 Flaveria trinervia
AAATAAACAAATCACCTCTGAAATCGATCCTCTTATGCACAAAATGCATCCACAACACTCCACAAACATCTTTGAACACTCTTGGCTCACAAATCTACTAAATTCAATCCATATGACTTTTGATGCATGAAATCCTTCATTAAGCTCTAGACCATGGATACGAGTTGAATATGATCAATAAAACCACTCTCGTCACTCAATAAGAATCAAGAATCAAACTATCGTAAGGGAATGAAAGTAATTACACGTCAAACATAAAATTGAATGTGCGATTGATGAAAAGAAGTCAAATTAAGGTAACACACCCAAGAAGATAAGATTGATTATTGTTTCAATTGAAACTGGGTGATTATAGATTTGTGAATCAAAGTATTTGTGGAACTTTAATAGAATACATGAAAAAGGAACTAGTTACACAAAAACATTATATATAACAGTTACCGCATGGATAGTTTTTACTAACCGTATCAACCTTTTTTACTCTACCATATCGATTTTCAAGCCTTCTATACACCCTCCTGAACTAAATTAATCAATTCGATGGTAATGGTCAATGTAATCAAACTCAACAACCACAAAGAACCATTAATTTCTACATTCAAATAGAACCAAACCGAACATGAAAATAACAAATCACCTCTGAAATCGATCCTCTTATACACAAAATGCATCCACAACACTCCACAAACATCTTTGAACACTCTTGGCTCACAATTTACTAAATTCTATCCATATGATGACTTTTGACGCACGAAATCCTTCATTAAGCTCTAGACCATGGATATGAGTTGAAAATGATCAATAAAACACTCTCGTCACTCAATAAGAATCAAGAATCAAACTATCGTTAGGGAATGAAAGTAATTACACGTCAAACACAAATTCAATGTGCGATTGATGAAAATAAGTCAAATTAAGGTAACACCACAAGAAGATAAGATTATTGTTTCAACTGAAACTGGCGATTATAGATTGTGCATCAAAGTATTTGTGGAACTTTAATAGAATACATGAAAAAGGAACTAGTTACAAAAAGGTTATATATAATAGTTATCGCATGGATAGTTTTTTACTAACCGTATCAACCTTTTTTACTCTACCATATCGATTTTCAAGCCTTCTATACACCCTCCTGAACTAAATTAATCAATTCGATGGTAATGGTCAATGTAATCAATTCAACAACCACAAAGGACCATTAATTTCTACATTCAAATAGAAACCAAAAACGAACACAAAATAAACAAATCACCTCTGAAATCGATCCTCTTATACACAAATGCATCCACAACACTCCACAAACATCTTTGAAAACTCTTGGCTCACAAACTACTAAATCTATCCATATGATGACTTTTGATGCATGAAATCCTTCATTAGCTCTAGACCATGGATACGAGTTGAAAATGATCAATAAAACACTCTCATCACTCAATAACAATCAAAATCAAACTATCATTAGGGAATGAAAGTAATTACACGTCAAACATAAAATTCAATGTGCGGTTCATGAAAATAAGTCAAAATTAAGGTAACACCACCAAGAAGGTAAGATTGATTATTGTTTCAAATGAAACTGGGCGATTATAGATTTGTGCATCAAAGTATTTGTGGAACTCTTATATAATACATGAAAAAGGAACTAGTTATACAAAAACGTTATATATAATAGTTATCGCATGGATAGTTTTTACTAACCGTATCAACCTTTTTTACTCTACCATATCGATTTTCAAGCCTTCTATACACTCTCCTGAACTAAATTAATCAAATTCGATGGTAATGGTCAATGTAATCAAACTAACAACCACAAAGGACCATTAATTTCTACACTCAATAGAAACCAAAAACCGAACATGAAATAAACAAATCACCTCTGAAATCGATCCTCTTATACACAAAATGCATCCACAACACTCCACAAACATCTTTGAACACTTTTTGGCTACAATCTACTAAATTCTATCAATATGACAACTTTTATACATGAAATCCTTCATTAAGCTCTAGACCATGGATACGTAGAAAATGATCAATAAAACCTCTCATCACTCAATAAGAATCAAGAATCAAACTATCCTTAGGGAATGAAAGTAATTACACATCAAACAAAAAATTCCATGTGCGATTGATGAAAATAAGTCAAATTAAAGTAACACCACCAAGAAGAAAAGATTGATTTTTGTTTCAATTGAAACTGGGCGATTATAGATTTATGCTACAAAGTATTTGTGAAACTATAATAGAATACATGAAAAAGGAACTAGTTATACAAAAACCTTACATATAAGAGTTATCGCGTGGATAGTTTTTGCTAACCGTATCAACCTTTTTTACTCTACCATATCGAGTTTTAGTCCTTCTAAACACCCTTCCAAACTAAACAAATAAAATTCGATGGTAATGGTCAATGCAATCAAACTAAACAACCACATAGGGCCAATAGTATCAACATTCAAATAGAAACCAAAACCGAACATTAAAATAAACAAATCACCTCTGAAATCGATCCTCTTATGCACAAAATGCATCCACAACGCTCCACAAACATCTTTGAACACTCTTCTTGGCTCACAATCTACTAAATTCTATCCATATGAACTTTTGATGCATGAAATCCTTCATTAAGCTCTAGACCATGGATACGAGTTGAAAATGATCAATAAACCACTCTCGTCACTCAATAAGAATCAAGAATCAAACTATCGTAGGGAATGAAAGTAATTACACGTCAAATAAAATTGAATGTGCGATTGATGAAAAGTCAAATTAAGGTAACACACACCAAGAAGATAAGATTGATTATTGTTTCAATTGAAACTGGGTGATTATAGATTTGTGATCAAAGTATTTGTGGAACTTTAATAGAATACATGAAAAGGAACTAGTTACACAAAAACATTATATATAACAGTTACCGCATGGATAGTTTTTACTAACCGTATCAACCTTTTTTACTCTACCATATCGATTTTCAAGCCTTCTATACACCCTCCTGAACTAAATTAATCAAATTCGATGGTAATGGTCAATGTAATCAAACTCAACAACCACAAAGAACCATTAATTTCTACATTCAAATAGAACCAAACCGAACATGAAATAAACAAATCCCCTCAAATCGATCCTCTTATACACAAAATGCATCCACACACTCCACAAACATCTTTGAACACTCTTGGCTCACAAATCTACTAAATTCTATCCATATATGACTTTTGATGCATGAAATCCTTCATTAAGCTCTAGACCATGGATACAAGTTGAAAATGATCAATAAACCACTCTCGTCACTCAATAAGAATCAAGAATCAAACTATCGTTAGGGAATGAAAGTAATTACACGTCAAACATAAAATTCAATGTGCGATAGATGAAATAAGTCAAATTAGGTAACACCACCAAGAAGATAAGATTGATTATTGTTTCAATTGAAACTGGGCGATTATAGATTTGTGCATCAAAGTATTTGTGGAACTTTTTATAATACATGAAAAAGGAACTAGTTATACAAAAACGTTATATATTAGTTATCGCATGGATAGTTTTTACTAACCGTATTAACCTTTTTACTCTACCATATCGATTTTCAAGCCTTCTATACACTCTCCTGAACTAAATTAATCAAATTCGATGGTAATGGTCATGTAATCAAACTAAACATACAAAGGACCATTAATTTCTACATCAAATAGAAACCAAAAACCGTGGTAAGATCAATGCAATCAAACAAAACAACCACTAGGGCCAATCGTATCCATTCAAATATAACCAAACCGAACATGAAATAAACAATCACCTCTGAACATCGATCCTCTTATGCACAAATGCTTCCACAACACCCACAAACTCTTGAACACTTTGGCTACCCAATATACTAATCTATCAATATGACAACTTTTAATACATGAAATCCTTCCTTGCTCAGACCATGGATACGATAGAAAATGATCAATAAATAACTCTCATCACTCAAATGAAACTAGGCGATTATAGATTTGTGCATCAAAGTATTTGTGAAACTTTAATAGAATACATGAAAAGGAACTAGTTATACAAAACGTTATATATAAGAGTTACACGTGGATAGTTTTTGCTAACCGTATCAACCTTTTTTACTCTACCATATCGATTTTCAATCCTTCTAAACACCCTCCAAAACTAAACAAATCAAATTCGATGGTAATGGTCAATGCAATCAAACTAAACAACCACAAAGGGCCAATAGTATCTACATTCAAATAGAAACCAAAACCGAACATGAAAATAAACAAATCACCTCTGAAATCGATCATCTTATACACAAAATGCAACCACCACACTCCACAAACATCTTTGAACACTCTTGGCTCACAACTCTACTAAATTCTATCGATAGATGACTTTTGATGCATGAAATCCTTCATTAAGCTCTAGACCGTGGATACGAGTTGAAAATGATCAATATAACCACTCTCATCACAATAACAATCAAGAATCAAACTATCCTTTGCGAATGAAAGTATTACACGTCAAACTTAAATTCAATGCGATTGATGAAAATAAGTCAAATTAAGGTAACACCACCAAGAAGATAAGATTGATATTGTTTCAATTGAAACTAGGCGATTATGATTTGTGCATCAAAGTATTTGTGAAACTTTAATAGAATACATGAAAAAGGAACTAGTTTAAAAAAACGTTATATATAATAGTTATCGCATGGATAGTTTTACTAACCGTATCAACCTTTTTTACTCTCCATATCGATTTTCAAGCCTTCTATACACCCTCCTGAACTAAATTATCAAATTAGATGGTAATGGTCAATGTAATCAAACTCAACAACCATAAAGGACCATTAATTTCTACATTCAAATAGAAACCAAAACGAACATGAAAATAAACAAATCACCTCTAAAATCCGATCTTTATACACAAAATGCATCCATAACACTCCACAAACATCTTAGAACACTCTTCGCTCACAAATCTACTAAATTTTATCGATATAATGAATTTTGATGCACGAAATCCTTCATTAAGCTCTAGGTCATGGATACGAGTTGAAAATGATCAATAAAACCACTCTCATCACTCAATAAGAATCAAGAATCAAACTATCCTTAGGGAATGAAAGTAATTACACGTCAAACATAAAATTCAATGTGCGATTGATGAAAATAAGTCAGATTAAGGTAACACCACCAAGAAGATAAGATTGATTATTGTTTCAATTGAAACTAGGCGATTATAGATTTGTGCATCAAAGTATTTGTGAAACTTTAATAGAATACATGAAAAAGAAACTAGTTATACAAAAATGTTGTATAAGAGTTATCACATGGATAGTTTTTGCTAACCGTATCAACTTTTTTACTCTACCATATCGATTTTCAGTCTTCTAAACACCTTCGAAACTAAACAAATCAAATTCGATGGTAATGGTCAATGCAATCAAACTAAACAACCACAAAGGGCCAATAGTATCAACATTCAAATAGAAACAAAAAAGGACATGAAAATAAACAAATCACCTCTGAAATCGATCCTCTATACACAAAATGCATCCACAACACTCCACAAATCTTGAACACTTTGGCTACAAATCTACTAAATTCTATCCATATGATGACTTTTGATGCATGAAATCCTTCATTAAGCTCTAGACCATGGATACGAGTAGAAAATGATCAATAAAATAACTCTCATCACTCAATAAGAATCAAGAATCAAACTATCCTTAGGGAATGAAAGTAATTACACGTCAAACAGAAAATTCAATGTGCGATTGATGAAAATAAGTCAAATTAAGGTAACACCACCAAGAAGATAAGATTGATTATTGTTTCAATTGAAACTGGGCGATTATAGATTTGTGCATCAAAGTATTTGTGAAACTTTAATAGAATACATGAAAAAGGAACTAGTTATACAAAAACGTTATATATAAGAGTTATCGCATGGATAGTTTTTGCTAACCGTATCAACCTTTTTACTCTACCATATCGATTTTCAATCCTTCTAAAACCCTCCAAATTAAACAAATCAAATTCGATGGTAATGGTCAATGGAATCAAACTAAACAACCACAAAGGGACCATAATATCTACATTCAAATAGAAACCAAAACCGAACATGAAAATAAACAAATCACCTCTGAAATCGATCCTCTTATACACAAAATGCATCCACACACTCCACAAACATCTTTGAACACTCTTGGCTCACAACTCTACTAAATTCTATCGATATGATGACTTTTGATACATGAAATCCCTTAAGCTCTAGGACCATGGAAGAGTTGAAAATGATCAATATAACCACTCTCATCACTCAATAACAATCAAGAATCAAACTATCGTTCGGGAATGAAAGTAATTACACGTCAAACATAAAATTCAATGTGCGATTGATAAAAATAAGTCAAATTAAGGTAACACCACCAAGAAGACAAAGATAGATTTATATTGTTTCATTGAAACTGGGCGATTATTGATTTGTGCATCAAAGTATTTGTGAAACTTTAATAGATACATGAAAAAGGAACTAGTTATAAAAAACGTTATATATAATAGTTATCGCATGGATAGTTTACTGACCGTATCAACCTTTTTACTCTACCATATCGATTTTCAAGCCTCTATACACCCTCCTGAACTAAATTAATCAAATTCGATGGTAATGGTCAATGTAATCAAACTCAAAACCACAAAGGACCATAATTTCTACATTCAAATAGAAACCAAAACCGAACATGAAAATAAACAAATCACTCTGAAATCGATCCTCTTATACACAAAATGCATCACAACACCCCACAAACATCTTTGAACACTCTTGGCTCACAAATCTACTAAATTCTATCCATATGATACTTTTGATGCATGAAATCCTTCATTAAGCTCTAGACCATGGATACGAGTTGAAAATGATCAATAAAACCACTCTCATCACTCAATAAGAATCAAGAATCAAACTATCGTTAGGGAATGAAAGTAATTACACGTCAAACATAAAATTCAATGTGCGATTGATGAAAATAAGTCAAATTAAGGTAACCCACCAAGAAGATAAGATTGATTTTTTTTCAATTGAAACTGGGCGATTATAGATTGTGCATCAAAGTATTTGTGAAACTTTAATAGAATACATGAAAAAGGAACTAGTTATAAAAAACGTTATATAATAGTTATCGCATGGATAGTTTTACTAACCGTATCAACCTTTTTACTCTACCATATCGATTTTCAAGCCTTCTATACACCCTCCTGAACTAAATTAATCAAATTCGATGGTAATGGTCAATGTAATCAAACTCAACAACCACAAAGGACCATTAATTTCTACATTCAAATAGAAACCAAAACCGAACATGAAAATAAACAAATCACCTCTGAAATCGATCCTCTTATACACAAAATGCATCCACAACACTCCACAAACATCTTTGAACACTCTTGGCTCACAAATCTACTAAATTCTATCCATGATGAGTTTGATGCATGAAATCCTTCATTAAGCTCTAGACCATGGATACGAGTTGAAAATGATCAATAAAACCACTCTCGTCACTCAATAAGAATCAAGAATCAAACTATCGTTAGGGAATGAAAGTAATTACACGTCAAACATAAAATTCAATGTGCGATTGATGAAAAAAGTCAAATTAGGTAACACCACCAAGAAGATAAGTTTGATTATGTTTCAATTGAAACTGGGCGATTATAGATTTGTGCATCAAGTATTTGTGAAACTTTAATAGAATACATGAAAAAGGAACTAGTTATACAAAAACCTCGCGTGGATAGTTTTTGCTAACCGTATCAACCTTTTTTACTCTACCATATAGATTTTCAATCCTTCTAAACACCCCCCAAAAGTAAACAAATCAAATTCGATGGTAATGGTCAATGCAATCAAACTAAACAACCACAAAGGGCCAATAGTATCTACATTCAAATAGAAACCGAAACCGAACATGAAAATAAACAAATCACCTCTGAAATTGATCTCTATACACAAAATGCATCCACCACACTCCACAAACATCTTTGAACACTCTTGGCTCACAAATCTACTAAATTCTATCGATATGATGACTTTTGATGCATGAAATCCTTCATTAAGTTCTAGACCATGGATACGAGTTGAAAATGATCAATAAAACCACTCTCATCACTCAATAACAATCAAAAATCAAACTATCATTGGAATGAAAGTAATACACGTCAAACATAAAATTCAATGTGCGATTGATGAAAATAACTCAAATTAAGGAACACCACAAGAAGATAAGATTGATTATTGTTTCAAATGAAACTGGGCGATTATAGAATTGTGCATCAAAGTATTTGTGGAACTTTAATAGAATACATGAAAAAGGAACTAGTTATACAAAAACGTTATTATATAGTTATCGCATGGATAGGTTTTACTAACCGTATCAACCTTTTTACTCTACCATATCGATTTTCAAGTTCTATACACCCTCCTGAACTAAATTAATCAATTCGATGGTAATGGTCAATGTAATCAAACTAAACAACCACAAAGGACCATTAATTTCTACATTCAAATAGAAACCAAAACCGAACATGAAAATAAACAAATCACCTCTGAAATCGATCCTCTTATACACAAAATGCATCCAAAACACTCCACAAACATCTTTGAACACACTTGGCTCACAAATCTACTAATTTATATCATATGATGACTTTTGATCCATGAAATTCTTCATTAAGCTCTAGACCATGGATACGAGTGAAAATGATCAATAAAACCACTTTCGTCACTCAATAAGAATCAAGAATCAAACTATCATTATGGAATGAAAGTAATTACACGTCAAACATAAAATTCAATGTGCGATTGATGAAAATAAGTCAAATTAAGGTAGCACCACCAAGAAGATAAGATTGGTTATTGTTTCAAATGAAACTGGGCGATTATAGATTTGTGAATCAAAGTATTTGTGGAACTTTAATAGAATACATGAAAAAGGAACTAGTTATACAAAAACGTTATATATAATAGTTATCGCATGAATAGTTTTACTAACCGTATCAACTTTTTTACTCTACCATATTGATTTTCAAGCCTTCTATACACCCTCCTGAACTAAACTAATAAATTCGATGGTAATGGTCAATGTAATCAAAGAACAACCACAAAGGACATTAATTCTACATTCAAATATAAACCAAAAACCGAACATGAAAATAAACAAATCACCTCTGAAATCGATCCTCTTATACACAAAATGCATCCACAACACTCCACAACATCTATGAACACTCTTGGCTCACAAATCTACTAAATTCTATCGATATGATGACTTTTGATGCATGAAATCCTTCATTAAGCTCTACACCATGGATACGAGTTGAAAATGATCAATAAAACCACTCTCATCACTCAATAAGAATCAAGAATCAAACTATCATTTGGGAATGAAAGTAATACACGTCAAACATAAAATTCAATGTGCGATTGATGAAAATAAGTCAAATTAAGGTAACACCACCAAGAAGATAAGATTGATTATTGTTTCAATTGAAACTGGGCGATTATAGATTTGTGCATCAAAGTATTTGTGAAACTTTAATAGAATACATGAAAAAAAAACTAGTTATACAAAAACGTTATATATAAGAGTTATCGCATGGATAGTTTTTACTAACGTATAAACTTTTTTTACTCTACCATATCGATTTCAAGCCTTCTAAACACCTCCTGAACTAAATTAATCAATTTGATGGTAATGGTCAATGTAATCAAACTAGACAACCACAAAGGACCATTAATTTTACATTCAAATAGAAACCAAAAACCGAACATGAAAATAAAAAAATCACCTCTGAAATCGATCCTCTTATGCACAAAATGCATCCACAACATCCCACAAACATCTTTGAACACTCTTGGCTAACAAATATACTAAATTCTATCCATATGATGACTTTTGATACATGAAATCCTTCATTAAGCTCTAGACCATGGATACGAGTTGAAAATGATCAATAAAACCACTCTCATCACTCAATAAGAATCAAGAATCAAACTATCCTTAGGGAATGAAAGTAATTACACGTCAAACAAAAAATTCAATGTGCGATTGATGAAAATAAGTCAAATTAAAGTAACACCACCAAGAAGATAAGATTGACTTTTATTTCAATTGAAACTAGGCGATTATAGATTTGTGCATCAAAGTATTTGTGAAACTTTAATAGAATACATGAAAAAGGAACTAGTTATACAAAAACCTTATATATAAGAGTTATCGTGTTGATAGTTTTTGCTAACCGTATCAACCTTTTTTACTCTACCATATCGATTTTCAATCCTTCTAAACACCCTCCAAAACTAAACAAATCAAATTCGATGGTAATGGTCAATGCAATCAAACTAAACAACACAAAGAGCCAATAGTATCTACATTCAAATAGAAACCAAAACCGAACATGAAAATAAGCAAATCACCTCTGAAACGATCCTCTTATACACAAAATGCATCCACCACACTCCACAAACAACTTTGAACACTCTTGGCTCACAAATCTACTAAATTCTATCGATATGATGACTTTTGATGCATGAAATCCTTCATTAAGCTCTAGACCATGGATACGAGTTGAAAATGATCAATATAACCACTCTCATCACTCAATAACAATCAAGAATCAAACTATCGTTGGGAATGAAAGTAATTACACGTCAAAATAAAATTCAATGTGCGATTGATGAAAATAAGTCAAATTAAGGTGACACCACCAAGAAGATAAGATTGATTATTGTTTCAATTGAAACTAGGCGATTATAGATTTGTGCATCAAAGTATTTGTGAAACTTTAATAGAATACAAGAAAAAGGAACTAGTTATAAAAAACGTTATATATAATAGTTATCGCATGGATAGTTTTTACTAACCGTATCAACCTTTTTTACTCTACCATATCGATTTTCAAGCCTTCTATACACCCTCCTGAACTAAATTAATCAAATTCGATGGTAATGGTCAATGTAATCAAACTCAACAACCATAAAGGACCATTAATTTCTACATTCAAATCGAAACCAAAACTGAACATGAAAATAAACAAATCACCTCTGAAATCGATCCTCTATACACAAAATGCATCACAACACTCCACAAACATCTTAGAACACTCTTGGCTCACAAATCTACTAAATTTTATCAATATAATGAATTTTGATGCACGAAATCCTTCATTAAGCTCTAGGTAATGGATACGAGTTGAAAATGATCAATAAAACCACTCTCATCACTCAATAAGAATCAAGAATCAAACTATCCTTAGGGAATGAAAGTAATTACACGTCAAACATAAAATTCAATGTGCGATTGATGAAAATAAGTCAAATTAAGGTAACACCACCAAGAAGATAAGATTTATTATTGTTTCAATTGAAACTGGGCGATTATAGATTTGTGCATCAAAGTATTTGTGTAACTCTAATAGAATACATGAAAAAGGAACTAGTTATACAAAAACGTTATATATAAGAGTTATCGCATGGATAGTTTTTGCTAACCGTTATAAACCTTTTTTACTCTACCATATCTATTTTCAAGCCTTCTAACACCCTCCTGAACTAAATTATCAAATTGATGGTAATGGTCAATGTAGTCAAACTAGACAACCACAAAGGACCATTAATTTCTACATTCAAATAGAAACCAAAACCGAACATGAAAATAAACAAATCACCACTGAAATCGATCATTTTATACAAAAAATGCATCCACAACACACCACAAACATCTTTGAACACTCTTTGGTCACAAACCTACTAAATTCTATCCATATAATGACTTTTGATGCATGAAATCCTTCATTAAGCTCTAGACCATGGATACGAGTTGAAAATGATCAATAAAACCACTCTTGTCACTCAATAAGAATCAAGAAACAAACTATCGTAAGGGAATGAAAGTAATTACACGTCAAACATAAAATTGAATGTGCGATTGATGAAAATAAGTCAAATTAAGGTAACACCACCAAGAAGATAAGATTGATTATTGTTTCAATTGAAACTGGGCGATTATAGATTTGTGAATCAAAGTATTTGTGGAACTTTAATAGAATACATGAAAAAGGAACTAGTTACACAAAAACATTATATATAACAGTTATTGCATGGATAGTTTTTACTAACCGTATCAACCTTTTTTACTCTACCATATCGATTTTCAAGCCATCTATACACCTTCCTGAACTAAATTAATCTAATTCGATGGTAATCGTTAATGTAATCAAACTAGACAACCACAAAGGACCATTAATTTCTACATTCAAATAGAAACCAAAACCGAACATGAAAATAAGCAAATCACCTCTGAAATCGATCCTCTTATACACAAAATGCATCCACCACACTCCACAAACATCTTTGAACACTCTTGGCTCACAACTCTACTAAATTCTATCGATATGATGACTTTTGATGCTTGAAATCCTTCATTAAGCTCTAGACCATGGATACGAGTTGAAAATGATCAATATAACCACTCTCATCACTCAATAACAATAAAGAATCAAACTATCGTTTGGGAATGAAAGTAATTACACGTCAAACATAAAATTCAATGTGCGATTGATGAAAATAAGTCAAAATTAAGGTAACACCACCAAGAAGATAAGATTGATCATTGTTTCAATTGAAACTAGGCGATTATTGATTTGTGCATCAAAGTATTTGTGAAACTTTAATAGAATACATGAAAAAGGAACTAGTTATAAAAAACGTTATATATAATAGTTATCGCATGGATAGTTTTTACTAACCGTATCAACCTTTTGTACTCTACCATATCGATTTTCAAGCCTTCTATACACCCTCCTGAACTAAATTAATCAAATTCGATGGTAAAGGTCAATGTAATCAAACTCAACAACCACAAAGGACCATTAATTTCTACGTTCAAATAGAAACCAAAAACCGAACATGAAAATAAACAAATCATGTCTGAAATCGATCCACTTATACACAAAATGCATCCACAACACTCCACAAACATCTTTGAACACTCTTGGCTCACAAATCTACTAAATTCTATCGATATGATGACTTTTGATGCATGAAATCCTTCATTAAGCTCTAGGCCATTGATACGAGTTGGAAATGATCAATAAAACCACTCTCATCACTCAATAAGAATCAAGAATCAAACTATCCTTAGGGAATGAAAGTAATTACACGTCAAACATAAAATTCAATGTGCGATTGATGAAAATAAGTCAAATTAAGGTAACACCACCAAGAGATAAGATTGATATTTTTCAATTGAAACTAGGCGATTATAGATTTGTGAATCAAAGTATTTGTGGAACTTTAATAGAATACATGAAAAAGGAACTAGTTATACAAAAACGTTATATATAATAGTTATCGAATGAATAGTTTTTACTAACCGTATCAACCTTTTTTACTCTACCATATTGATTTTCAAGCCTTCTATACACCCTCCTGAACTAAATTAATCAAATTCGATGGTAATGGTCAATGTAATCAAAGTAAACAACCACAAAGGACCATTAATTTCTACATTCAAATATAAACCAAAAACCGAACATGAAAATAAACAAATCACCTCTGAAATCGATCCTCTTATACACAAAATGCATCCACAACACTCCACAAACATCTTTGAACACTCTTGGCTCACAACTCTACTAAATTCTATCGATATGATGACTTTTGATGCATGAAATCCTTCATTAAGCTCTACACCATGGATACGAGTTGAAAATGATCAATAAAACCACTCTCATCACTCAATAACAATCAAGAATCAAACTATAATTTGGGAATGAAAGTAATTACACGTCAAACATAAAATTCAATGTGCGATTGATGAAAATAAGTCAAATTAAGGTAACACCACCAAGAAGATAAGATTGATTATTGTTTCAATTGAAACTAGGCAATTATAGATTTGTGCATCAAAGTATTTGTGAAACTTTAATAGAATACATGAAAAAAAACTGTTATACAAAAACGTTATATATAAGAGTTATCGCATGGATAGTTTTTGCTAACCGTATAAACCTTTTTTACTCTACCATATCGATTTTCAAGCCTTCTAAACACCCTCCTGAACTAAATTATTCTAATTTGATGGTAATGGTCAATGTAATCAAACTAGACAACCACAAAGGACCATTAATTTCTACATTCAAATAGAAACCAAAACCGAACATGAAAATAAACAAATCACCTCTGAAATTGATCCTCTTATGCACAAAATGCATCCACAACACTCCACAAACATCTTTGAACACTCTTGGCTAACAAATATACTAAATTCTATCAATGTGATGACTTTTGATACATGAAATCCTTCATTAAGCTCTAGACCATGGATACGAGTAGAAAATGATCAATAAAACCACTCTCATCACTCAATAAGAATCAAGAATCAAACTATCCTTAGGGAATGAAAGTAATTACACGTCAAACAAAAAATTCAATGTGCGATTGATGAAAATAAGTCAAATTAAGTAACACCACCAAGAAGAGAAGATTGACTTTGTTCAATTGAAACTGGGCGATTATAGATTTGTGCATCAAAGTATTTGTGAAACTTTAATAGAATACATGAAAAAGGAACAATAGTTATACAAAAACCTTATATATAAGAGTTATCGTGGATAGTTTTTGCTAACCGTATCAACCTTTTTTACTCTACCATATCGATTTTCAATCCTTCTAAACACCTCCAAAACTAAACAAATCAAATTCGATGGTAATGGTCAATGCAATCAAACTAAACAACCACAAAGAGCCATATATCTACATTCAAATAGAAACCAAAACCGAACATGAAAATAAGCAAATCACCTCTGAAATCGATCCTCTTATACACAAAATGCATCCACCACACTCCACAAACATCTTGAACACTCTTGGCTCACAACTCTACTAAATTCTATCGATATGATGACTTTTGATGCATGAAATCCTTCATAAGCTCTAGACCATGGATACGAGTTGAAAATGATCAATATAACCACTCTCATCACTCAATAACAATAAAGAATCAAACTATCGTTGGGAATGAAAGTAATTACACGTCAAACATAAAATTCAATGTGCGATTGATGAAAATAAGTCAAATTAAGGTAACACCACCAAGAAGATAAGATTGATTATTGTTTCAATTGAAACTGGGCGATTATAGATTTGTGAATCAAAGTATTTGTGGAATATTAATAGAATACATGAAAAAGGAACTAGTTACACAGAAACATTATATATAACAGTTATTGCATGGATAGTTTTTACTAACCGTATCAACCTTTTTTACTCTACCATATCGATTTTCAAGCCATCTATACACCTTCCTGAACTAAATTAATCTAATTCGATGGTAATGGTTAATGTAATCAAACTAGACAACCACAAAGGACCATTAATTTCTACATTCAAATAGAAACCAAAACCGAACATGAAAATAAGCAAATCACCTCTAAAATCGATCCTCTTATACACAAAATGCATCCACCACACTCCACAAACATCTTTGAACACTCTTGGCTCACAACTCTACTAAATTCTATCGATATGATGACTTTTGATGCTTGAAATCCTTCATTAAGCTCTAGATCATGGATACGAGTGAAAATGATCAATATAACCACTCTCATCACTCAATAACAATAAAGAATCAAACTATCGTTTGGGAATGAAAGTAATTACACGTCAAACATAAAATTCAATGTGCGATTGATGAAAATAAGTCAAAATTAAGGTAACACCACCAAGAAGATAAGATTGATCATTGTTTCAATTGAAACTAGGCGATTATTGATTTGTGCATCAAAGTATTTGTGAAACTTTAATAGAATACATGAAAAAGGAACTAGTTATAAAAAACGTTACATATAATAGTTATCGCATGGATAGTTTTTACTAACCGTATCAACCTTTTGTACTCTACCATATCGATTTTCAAGCCTTCTATACACCCTCCTGAACTAAATTAATCAAATTCGATGGTAAAGGTCAATGTAATCAAACTCAACAACCACAAAGGACCATTAATTTCTACGTTCAAATAGAAACCAAAACCGAACATGAAAATAAACAAATCATGTCTGAAATCGATCCTCTTATACACAAAATGCATCCACAACACTCCACAAACATCTTTGAACACTCTTGGCTCAACAAATCTACTAAATCTATCCATATGATGACTTTTGATGCATGAAATCCTTCATTAAGCTCTAGGCCATGGATACGAGTTGAAAATGATCAATAAAACCACTCTCATCACTCAATAAGAATCAAGAATCAAAACTATCCTTAGGGAATGAAAGTAATACACGTCAAACTAAATTCAATGTGCGATTGATGAAATAAGTCAAATTAAGGTAACACCACCAAGAAGATAAGATTATTATTGTTTCCATTGAAACTGGGCGATTATAGATTTGTGCATCAAAGTTTTGGGAAACTTTAATAGAATACATGAAAAAGGAACTAGTTATAAAAAACGTATATATAAGAGTATCGCATGGATAGTTTTTACTAACCGTATCAACCTTTTTACTCTACCTATCGATTTTCAAGCCTTCTATACACCCTCCCAACTAAATTAATCAAATTAGATGGTAATGGTCAATGTAATCAAAACCAAACAACCACAAAGGACCATTAATTTCTACATTCAAATAGAACCAAAAACGAAATGAAAATAAACAAATCACCTCTAAAATCGATCCTCTTATAACAAACTGATGCATCCACAAACACAACACAAACATCTTGAACACTCTTGGCTCACAAATCTACTAAATTCTATCAGTATGATGAATTGATGCATGAAATCCTTCATTACGCTCTAGCCATGGATACGAGTTGAAAATGATCAATAAAACCACTCTCATCACTCAATAAGAATCAAGAATCAAAACTATCTTAGGGAATGAAGTAATTACACGTCAACATAAAATTCAATGTGCGATTGATGAAAATAAGTCAAAATAAGGTAACACACCAGAAGATAAGATTGATTTGTTTCAATTGAAACTGGACGGATTATAGATTGTGCATCAAAGTATTTGTGAAACTTTAATAGAATACATGAAAAAGGACTAGTAATACAAAAACGTTATATATAAGAGTTATCGCATGGATAGTTTTTGCTAACCGTATAAACCTTTTACTCTACCATATCGATTTTCAATCCTCTAAACAAACTCCTAAAATAAAACTAAATCAATTCGATGGTAATGGTCAATGTAATAACTAAACAACCACAAAGGACAATATTTCTACATTCAAATAGAAACCAAAAACCGAACATGAAAATAAACAATCACCACTGAAATCGATCTCTTATACAAAAAATGCACCACAAACCCCACAAACATCTTTGAACACTCTTGGTCACAAAACTACTAAATTCTATCATATATGACTTTATTTTGATGCATGAAATCCTTCATTAAGCTCTAGACATGGATACGAGTTGAAAATGATCAATAAAACCACTCTTGTCACTCAATAGAATCAAGAATCAAACTATCGTTAAGGAATGAAAGTAATTACCGTCAAACATAAAATTGAATGTGCGATTGATGAAAATAAGTCAAATTAAGGTAACACCCCAAAGAATAAGATTGATTATGTTTCAAATTCAAACTGGGTGATTATAGATTGTGCATTAAAGATTTGTGAAACTTTAATAGAATACATGAAAAAGGAACTAGTTATACAAAAACATGATATATAGTTATTGATGGATCGTTTTATAATAGTATCACCTTTTTACTCTACCATATCGATTTTCAAGCTTCTATACACCCTCCTGAACTAAAATTAATTAATTCGATGGTAATGGTTCAATGTAATCAAACTAACAACCACAAAGGCCATAATTTCTACATCGCAATAGAAACCAAAACCAAACATGAAAATAAACAAATCACCTCTGAAATCGATCCTTTATACAACAAATGCATCCACAACACTCCACAAACATCTTTGAACTCTTTTGCTCACAAATCTACTAAATTCTATCCATATGATGACTTTTGATGCATGAAATCCTTCATTAAGCTCTAGACCATGGATACGAGTTGAAAATGATCAATAAAACCACTCTCGTCACTCAATAAAATCAAGAATCAAACTATGGTTAGGGAATGAAAGTAATTACACGTCAAACATAAAATTCATGTGCGATTGATGAAAATAAGTCAAATTAAGGTAACACCACCAAGAAGATAAGATTGATTATTGTTCAATTGAAACTGGGCGATTATAGATTTGTGCATCAAAGTATTTGTGGACTTTAATAGAATACATGAAAAAGGAACTAGTTACACAAAAACGTTATATATAACAGTTATCGCATGGATAGTTTTTACTAACCGTATCAACCTTTTTTACTCTACCATATCGATTTTCAAGCCTTCTAACACCCTCCTGAACTAAATTAATCAAATTCGATGGTAATGGTCAATGTAATCAAACTAGACAACCACAAAGGACCATTAATTTCTACATTCAAATAGAAACCAAAACCAAACATGAAAATAAACAAATCACCACTGAAATCGATCCTTTTATACAAAAAATGCATCCACAACACTCCACAAACATCTTTGAACACTCTTTGCTCACAAATCTACTAAATTCTATCCATATCATGACTTTTGATGCATGAAATCCTTCATTAAGCTCTAGACCATGGATAGGAGTTGAAAATGATCAATAAAACCACTCTCGTCACTCAATAAAATCAAGAATCAAACTATCGTAGGGAATGAAAGTAATTACACGTCAAACATAAAATTCAATGTGCGATTGATGAAAAGAAGTCAAATTAAGGTAACACCACCAAGAAGATAAGATTGATTATTGTTTCAATTGAAACTGGGCGATTATAGATTTGTGCATCAAAGTATTTGTGAACTTTATAGAATACATGAAAAAGGAACTAGTTACAAAAAAACGTTATATAACAGTTATCGCATGGATAGTTTTTACTAACCGTATCAACCTTTTTTACTCTACCTATCGATTTTCAAGCCTTCTATACACCCTCCTGAACTAAATTAATCAAATTCGATGGTAATGGTCAATGTAATCAAACTCAAAACACCACAAAGGACCATTATTTCTACATTCAAATAGAAACCAAAACCCAACATGAAAATAAACAAATCACCTCTGAAATCGATCCTCTTACACACAAATGCATCCACAACACTCCACAAACATCTTTGAACACTCTTGGCTCACAAATCTACTAAATTCTATCGATATGAATTTGATGATGAAATCCTTCATTAGCTCTAGGTCATGGATACGAGTTGAAAATGATCAATAAAACCACTCTCATCACTCAATAAGAATCAAGAATCAAACTATCCTTAGGGAATGAAAGTAATTACACTCAAACATAAAATTCAATGTGCGATTGATGAAAATAAGTCAAATTAAGGTAACACCACCAAGAAGATAAGATTGATTATTGTTTCAATTGAAACTGGGCGATTATAGATTTGTGCATCAAAGTATTTGAAACTTTAATAGAATACATGAAAAAGGAACTAGTTATACAAAACTTATATATAAAGTTATCGCATGGATAGTTTTTGCTAACCGTATCAACCTTTTTTACTCTACCATATCGATTTTCAAGCCTTCTATACACCCTCCTGAACTAAATTATCAAATTCGATGGTAATGGTCAATGTAATCAAACTAGACAACCACAAAGGACCATTAATTTCTACATTCAAATAGAAACCAAAACCGAACATGAAAATAAAAAAATCACCTCTGAAATCGATCCTCTTATACACAAAATGCATCCACAACACTCCACAAACATCTTTGAACACTCTTGGCTCACAAATCTACTAAATTCTATCCATATGATGACTTTTGATGCATGAAATCCTTCATTAAGCTCTAGACCATGGATACGAGTTGAAAATGATCAATAAAACCACTCTCGTCACTCAATAAGAATCAAGAATCAAACTATCGTTAGGGAATGAAAGTAATTACACGTCAAACATAAAATTCAATGTGCGATTGATGAAAATAAGTCAAATTAAGGTAACACTACCAAGAAGATAAGATTGATTATTGTTTCAATTGAAACTAGGCGATTATAGATTTGTGCATCAAAGTATTTGTGGAACTTTAATAGAATACATGAAAAAAGAACTAGTTATACAAAAACGTTATATATAATAGTTATCGCATGGATAGTTTTTACTAACCGTATCAACCTTTTTTACTCTACCATATCGATTTTCAAGCCTTCTATACACCCTCCTGAACTAAATTAATCAAATTCGATGGTAATGGTCAATGTAATCAAACTCAACAACCACAAAGGACCATTAATTTCTACATTCAAATAGAAACCAAAACCGAACATGAAAATAAACAAATCACCTCTGAAATCGATCCTCTTATACACAAAATGCATCCACAACACTCCACAAACATCTTTGAACACTCTTGGCTCACAAAACTACTAAATTCTATCGATATGATGAATTTTGATGCATGAAATCCTTCATTAAGCTCTAGGCCATGGATACGAGTGAAAATGATCAATAAAACCACTCTCATCACTCAATAAGAATCAAGAATCAAACATCCTTAGGGAATGAAAGTAATACACGTCAAACATAAAATTCAATGTGCGATTGATGAAAATAAGTCAAATTAAGGTAACACCACCAAGAAGATAAGATTGATTTGTTTTAATTGAAACTGGGCGATTATAGATTTGTGCATCAAAGTATTTGTGAAACTTAATAGAATACATGAAAAAGGAACTAGTTATACAAAAACGTTATATATAAGAGTTATCGCATGGATAGTTTTTGCGACCGTATCAACCTTTTTTACTCTACCATATCGATTTTCAATCCTCTAAACACCCTCCAAAACTAAACAAATCAAATTCGATGGTAATGGTCAATGCAATCAAACTAAACAACCAAAAGGCCAATAGTATCTACATTCAAATAGAAACCAAAACCGAACATGAAAATAAACAAATCACCTCTGAAATCGATCCTCTTATACACAAAATGCATCCACCACACTCCACAAACATCTTTGAACACTCTTGGCTCATAACTCTACTAAATTCTATCGATATGATGACTTTTGATGCATGAAATCCTTCATTTAGCTCTAGACCATGGATACGAGTTGAAAACGGTCAATAAAACCACTCTCATCACTCAATAACAATCAAGAATCAAACTATCGTTTGGGAATGAAAGTAATTACACATCAAACATAAAATTCAATGTGCGATTGATGAAAATAAGTCAAAATTAAGGTAACACCACCAAGAAGATAAAATTGATTATTGTTTCAATTGAAACTAGGCGTTTATAGATTTGTGCATCAAAGTATTTGTTGAACTTTAATAGAATACATGAAAAAGGAACTAGTTATACAAAAAGGTTATATATAATAGTTATCGGATGGATAGTTTTTACTAACCGTATGAACCTTTTTTACTATACCATATTGATTTTCAAGCCTTCTATACACCCTCCTGAACTAAATTAATCAAATTCGATGGTAATGGTCAATGTAATCAAACTCAACAACCACAAAGGACCATTAATTTCTACATTCCAATAGAAACCAAAAACCAAACATGAAAATAAACAAATCACCTCCAAAATCGATCCTCTTATACACAAAATGCATCCACAACACTCCACAAACATCTTTGAACACTCTTGGCTCACAAACCTACTAAATTCTATCGATATGATGAATTTTGATACTTGAAATCCTTCATTAAGCTCTAGGCCATGGATACGAGTTGAAAATGATCAATAAAACCACTCTCGTCACTCAATAACAATCAAGAATCAAACTATAGTTAGGGAATGAAAATAATTACACGTCAAACATAAATTCAATGTGCGATTGATGAAAATAAGACAAAATTAACGTAACACCACCAAGAAGATAAGATTGATTATTGTTTCAATTGAAACTGGGCGATTATAGATTTGTGCATCAAAGTATTTTTGAAATTTAATAGAATACATGAAAAAGGAACTAGTTATACAAAAACATTATATATAAGAGTTATCGCATGGATAGTTTTTACTAACCGTATCAACCTTTTTTACTCTACCATATTGATTTTCAATCCTTCTAAACACCCTCCAAAACAAAACAAATCAAATTCGATGGTAATGGTCAATGCAATCAAACTAAACAACCACAAAGGGCCAATAGTATCTACATTCAAATAGAAACCAAAACTGAACATGAAAATAAACAAATCACCTTTGAAATCGATCCTCTATACACAAAATGAATCCACCGCACTCCACAAACATCTTTGAACACTCTTGGCTCACAAACACTAAAAATTCTATCGATATGATGACTTTTGATGCATGAAATCCTTCATTAAGCTCTAGACCATGAATAGGAGTTTAAAATGATCAATAAAACCACCTCATCACTCAATAACAATCAAGAATCAAACTATCGTTAGGGAATGAAAGTAATTACAGTCAAAACATAAAATTCAATGTGCGATGATGAAAATAAGTCAAAATTAGGTAACACACCAAGAAGATAAGATTGATTATTGTTCAATTGTAAACTAGGCGTTATAGATTTGTGCACAAAGTATTTGTGAACTTTAATAGAATACATGAAAAAGGAACTAGTTATACAAAAACGTTATATATATAGTTATCGCATGGATAGTTTTTACTAACCGTATCAACCTTTTTTACTCTACCATATCGATTTTCAAGCCTTCTATACACCCTCCTGAACTAAATTAATCAAATTCGATGGTAATGGTCAATGTAATCAAACTCAACAACCACAAAGGACCATTAATTTCTACATTCAAATAGAAACCAAAACCAACATGAAAATAAACAAATCACCTCTGAAATCGATCCTCTTATACACAAAATGCATCCACAACACTCCACAAACATCTTTGAACACTCTTGGCTCACAAACTACTAAATTCTATCGATATGATGAATTTTGATACTTGAAATCCTTCATTAAGCTCTGGCCATGGATACGAGTTGAAAATGATCAATAAAACCACTCTCGTCACTCAATAACAATCAAGAATCAAACTATAGTTAGGGAATGAAAGTAATTACACGTCAAACATAAAATTCAATTGCGATTGATGAAAATAAGTCAAATTAAGGTAACCCACCAAGAAGATAAGATTGATTATTGTTTCAATTGAAACTGGGCGATTATAGATTTGTGCATCAAAGTATTTGTGAATTTAATAGAATACATGAAAAAGGAACTAGTTATACAAAAACGTTATATATAAGAGTTATCGCATGGATAGTTTTTACTAACCGTATCAACCTTTTTTACTCTACCATATCGATTTTCAATCCTTCTACACCCTCCAAAACTAAACAAATCAAATTCGATGGTAATGGTCAATGCAATCAAACTAAACAACCACAAAGGGCCAATAGTATCTACATTCAATAGAAACCAAAACCGAACATGAAAATAAACAAATCACCTTTGAAATCGATCCTCTTATACACAAAATGCATCCACCACACTCCACAACATCTTTGAACACTCTTGGCTCACAACACTAAAAATTCTATCGATATGATGACTTTTGATGCATGAAATCCTTCATTAAGCTCTAGACCATGAATAGGAGTTTAAAATGATCAATAAAACCACTCTCATCACTCAATAACAATCAAGAATCAAACTATCGTTAGGGAATGAAAGTAATTACACGTCAAACATAAAATTCAATGTGCGATTGATGAAAATAAGTCAATTAAGTTAACACCACCAAGAAAATAAGATTGATTATTGTTTCCATTGAAACTGGGCGATTGTAGATTTGTGCATCAAAGTATTTGTGGAACTTTAATAGAATACATGAAAAAGGAACTAGTTATACAAAAACGTTATATATAATAGTTATCGCATGGATAGTCTTTACTAACCGTATGAACATTTTTGCTCTACCATATCGATTTTCAAGCCTTCTATACACCTTCCTGAACTAAATTAATCAAATTCGATGGTAATGGTCAATGTAATCAAACTCAAACTCCACAAAGGAGCATTAATTTCTACATTCAAATAGAAACCAAAACCGAACATGAAAATAAACAAATCACCTCTGAAATCGATCCTCTTATACACAAAATGCATCCACAACACTCCACAAACATCTTTGAACACTCTGGCTCACAAATCTACTAAATTCTATCCATATGATGACTTTTGATGCATGAAATCCTTCTTTAAGCTCTAGACCATGGATACAAGTTGAAAATGATCAAAAAACCACTCTCGTCACTCAATAAGAATCAAGAATCAAACTATCGTTAGGGAATGAAAGTAATTACACGTCAAACATAAAACTCAATGTGCGATTGATGAAAATAAGTCAATTAAGTTAACACCACAAGAAATAAGATTCTTATTGTTCAATTGAAACTGGGCGATTATGATTTGTGCATCAAAGTATTTGTGAAACTTTAATAGAATACACGAAAAAGGAACTAGTTATACAAAAACGTATATATAATAGTTATCGCATGGATAGTTTTTGCTAACCGTATGAACCTTTTTTACTCTAGCATATCGATTTTCAAGCCTTCTTAAACCCTCCTGAACTAAATCAATCAAATTCGACGGTATGGTCAATGTAATGAAACTAAACAACCCCAAAGGACCATTAATTTCTACATTCAAATAGAACCAAAACCGAACATGAAAATAGATAAATCACCTCTGAAATCAATCCTCTTATACACGAAATGCATCCACAACACCCCACAAATACCTTTGAACACTCTTGGCTAACAACTCTACTAAATTCTATCAATATGATGACTTTTGAATGCATGAAATCCTTCATTAAGATGTAGACCATGATACGAGTTAAAAATGATCAATAAAACCACTCTCATCACTCAATAAGAATCAAGAATCAAACTATCCTTAGGGAATGAAAGTAATTACACGTCAGACATAAAATTCAATGTGCGATTGATGAAAATAAGTCAAATTAAGGTAACACCACAAAGAAGATAAGATTGATTATTGTTTCAATTGAAACTGGGCGATTATAGATTTGTGCATCAAAGTATTTGTTGAACTTTAATAGAATACATGAAAAAGGAAATAGTTATAAAAAACGTTATATATAATAGATATCGCATGGATAGTTTTTACTAACCGTATCAACCATTTTTACTCTACCATATCGATTTTCAAGCCTTCTATACACCCTCCTGAACTAAATTAATCAAATTCGTTGGTAATGGACAATGTAATTAAACTAAACAACCACAAAGGACCATTAATTTCTATATTCAAATAGAAACCAAAACCGAACATGAAGATAAACAAATCACCTCTGAAATCGATCCTCTTATACACAAAATGCATCCACAACACTCCACAAACATCTTTGAACACTCTTGGCTCACAAATCTACTAAATTCTATCCATATGATGACTTTTGAGGCGTGAAATCCTTCATTAAGCTCTAGACCATGGATACGAGTTAAAAATGATCACTAAAACCACTCTCGTCACTCAATAAAAATCAAGAATCAAACTATCGTTAGGGAATGAAGGAATTACACTTCAAACATAACCCTCAATGTTCGATTGATGAAAATAAGTCAATTAAGGTAACACCACCAAGAAAATAAGATTTCTTATTTTTCAATTGAAACTGGGCGTTATGGATTTGTGCATCAAAGTATTTGTGAAACTTTAATAGAATACACGAAAAAGGAACTAGTTATACAAAAACGTTATATATCACAGTTATCGCATGGATAGTTTTTGCTAATGGTATAAACCATTTTTACTCTACCATATCGATTTTCAAGCCTTCTATACAACCTCCTCAACTAAATTAATCACATTCGATGGTATTGGTCAATGTAATCAAACTAAACAACCACAAAGGACCATTAAATTCTACATTCAAATAGAAACCAAAACCGAACATGAAAATAGATAAATCACCTCTGAAATCGATCCTCTTATACACGAAATGCATCCACAACACGCCACAAACATCTTTGAACACTCTTGGCTCACAACTCTACTAAATTCTATCGATATGATGACTTTTTAATGCATGAAATCCTTCATTAAGATCTAGACCAGGAATAGGAGTTTAAAATGATCAATAAAACCACTCTCATCACTCAATAAGAATCAAGAATCAAACTATCCTTAGGGAATGAAAGTAATTACCGTCAAACATAAAATTCAATGTGCGATTGATGAAAATAAGTCAAATTAAGGTAACACCACCAAGAAGATAAGATTGATTATTGTTTCAATTGAAATAGGGCGATTATAGATTTGTGCATTAAAGTATTGTGAAACTTTTGGAATACATTAAATAAGAACTAGTTATAAAAAAAATGTTATATATCATAGTTATCGCATGGATAGTTTTTGCTAACCGTATCAACATTTTTTACTCTACCATAGATTTCAAGCCTTTTAAACAACTCCTGAACTAAATTAATCAAATTCGATGGTAATGGTCAATGTAATCAAACTAAACAACCACAAAGGGCATTAATATCTACATTCGAATAGAAACCAAAACCAAACAGAAAATAACACAAATCACCTCTGAAATCAATCTTTTATGCACAAAATGCATCCATAAAATTCAATGTGCGATTGATGTAACTAAGTCAAATTAAGGTAACACCACCAAGAAGATAAGATTGATTATTGTTTCAATTGAAACTGGGAGATTATAGATTTGTGCATTAAAGTATTTCTGATACTTTAATAGAATACATGAAGAAGGAACTAGTTTTACAAAAACGTTATATATAAGGGTTATCGCATGGATAGTTTTTACTAACCGTATCAACCTATTTTACTCTACCATATCGATTTTCAAGCCTTCTATACACCCTCCGGAACTAAATTAATCAAATTCGATGGTAATGGTCAATGTAATCAACTAAACAACCACAAAGGGCCATTATATCTACATTCGAATAGAACCAAAACCGAACAAGAAAATAAACAAATCACCTCTGAAATCGATCCTTTTATGCACAAAATGCATCCATAAAATTCAATGTGCGATTGATGAAAATAAGTCAAATTAAGGTAACACCACCAAGAAGACAAGATTGATTATTGTTTCAATTGAAACTGGGCGATTATAGATTTGTGCATCAAAGTATTTGTGGAACTTTAATAGAATACATGAAAAAGGAACTAGTTATAAAAAACGTTATATATAATAGTTACCGCATGGATAGTTTTTACTAACCGTATCAACCTTTTTTACTCTACCATATCGATTTTCAAGCCTTCCATACACCCTCCTGAACTAAATTAATCAAATTCGATGGTAATGGTCAATGTAATCAAACTCAACAACCACAAAGGACCATTAATTTCTACATTCAAATAGAAACCAAAACCGAACATGAAAAAAACAAATCACCTCTCAAATCGATCCTCTTATACACAAAATGCATCCACAACACTCCACAAACATCTTTGAACACTCTTGGCTAACAAATCTACTAAATTCTATCGATATGATGACTTTGATGCATGAAATCCTTCATTTAGCTCTAGACCATGGATACGAGTTGAAAATGATCAATAAAACCACTCTCATCACTTAATAACAATCAGAATCAAACTATCGTTTGGGATGAAAGTAATTACAGGTCAAACATAAAATTCAATGTGCGATTGATGAAAATAAGTCAAATTAAGGTAACACCACCAAGAATATAAGATTGATTATTGTTTCAATTGAAAAGGGGATTATAGATTTGTGCATCAAGTATTTGTGGAACTTTAATAGAAACATGAAAAAGGAACTAGTTATAAAAAAGGATAATATAATAGTTATCGCATGGATAGTTTTTACTAACCGTATCAACCTTTTTTACTCTACCATATCGATTTTCAAGCCTTCTATACACCCTCCTGAACTAAATTAATCAATTCGATGGTAATGGTCAATGTAATCAAACTCAACAGCCACAAAGAACCATTATTTCTACGTAAATAGAAACCAAAACCGAACATGAAAATAAACAAATCACCTCTGAATCGTCCTCTTATACACAAAATGCATCCACAACACTCCACAAACATCTTTGAACACTCTTGGACCACAAATCTACTAAATTCTATCGTATGATGACTTTTGGTGCATGAAATCCTACATTAAGCTCTAGCCATGGATACGAGTTGGAAATGATCAATAAAAGCACTCTCAACACTCAATAAGAATCAAGAATCAACTATCCTTAGGGAATGAAAGTAATTACACTCAAAAATAAAATTCAATGTGCGATTGATGAAAATAAGTCAAATTAAGGTAACACCACCAAGAGTAAAGATTGATTATTGTTTCAATTGAAACTGGGGCAATATTATTTGTGCATCAAAGTATTTGTGAAACTTTAATAGAATACATGAAAAAGCATATGTTTACTATACCATATCGATTTTCAAGTCTCGCTATACACCCTCCATATCTATTATCAAATTCATTGGTAATGGACAATGTAATTAAACTAAACAACCACAAAGGACCATTAATTTCTATATTCAAATAGAAACCAAAACCGAACATGAAAAAAACAAATCAGCTCTGAAATCGATCCTCTTATACACAAAATGCATCCACAACACTCCACAAACATCTTTGAACACTCTTGGTTTCCAAATCTACTAAATTCTATCGATATAATGAATTTTGATGCATGAAATCCTTCATTAAGCTCTAGGTCATGTTACGAGTTGAAAATGATCAATAAAACCACTCTCTCACTCAATAAGAATCAAGAATCAAACTATCCTTAGGGAATGAAAGTAATTACACGTCAAACATAAAATTCAATGTGCGATTGATGAAAATAAGTCAAATTAAGGTAACACCCAAGAAGATAGATTGATTATTGTTTCAATTGAAACTGGGCGATTATAGATTTGTGCATCAAGTATTTGTGAAACTTTAATAGAATACATGAAAAAGGATCTAGTTATACAAAAACGTTATATGTAATAGTTATCGCATGGATAGTTTTTGCTAACCGTATAAACCTTTTTTACTATAACATATCGATTTTCAAGCCTTCTATACACCCTCCTGAACTAAACAATCAAATTCGATGGTAATGGTCATGTAATCAACTAAACAACCACAAAGGACCATTAATTCTACATTCAAATAGAAACCAAAACCGAACATGAAAATAAACAAATCACCTCTGAAATCGATCCTCTTATACACAAAATGCATCCACAACACTCCACAAACATCTTTAAACATTCTTGGCTCAGAAATCTACTAAATTCTATCGATATGATGACTTTTGATGCATGAAATCCTTCATTAAGCTCTGGACCATGGATACGAGTTGAAAATGATCAATAAAACCACTCTCGTCACTCAATAAGAATCAAGAATCAAACAATCGTTAGGGAATGAAAGTAATTACACGTCAAACATAAAATTCAATGTGCGATTAATGTAAATAAGTCAAATTAAGGTAACACCACCAAGAAGATAAGATTGATTATTGTATCAATTGAAACTGGGCGATTATAGATTTGTGCATCAAAGTATTTGTGAAACTTTAATAGAATACATGAAAAAGGAACTACTTATAAAAAAAGGTTATATATAATAGTTATCGCATGGATAGTTTTTACTAACCGTATCACCTTTTTTACTATACCATATCGATTTTCAAGCTTCTATACACCCTCCTGAACTAATTACTCAATTCGTTGGTAATGGACAATGTAATTAAACTAAACAACCACAAAGGACCATTAATTCTATATTCAAATAGAAACCAAAACCGAACATGAAATAACAAATCACTCTGAAATCGATCCTCTTATACACAAAATGCATCCACAACACTCCACAAACATCTTTGAACACTCTTGGTTTCCAAATCTACTAAATTCTATCGATATAATGAATTTTGATGCATGAAATCCTTCATTAAGCTCTAGGTCATGGTTACGAGTTGAAAATGATCAATAAAACCACTCTCATCAGTCAATAAGAATCAAGAATCAAACTATCCTTAGGGAATGAAAGTAATTACACGTCAAACATAAAATTCAATGTGCGATTGATGAAAATAAGTCAAATTAAGGTAACACCACCAAGAAGATAAGATTGATTATTGTTTCAATTGAAACCGGGCGATTATAGAATTGTGCATCAAAGTATTTGTGAAACTTTAATAGAATACATGAAAAAGGATCTAGTTATACAAAAACGTTATATGTAATAGTTATCGCATGGATAGTTTTTGCTAACCGTATAAACCTTTTTTACTATAACATATCGATTTTCAAGCCTTCTATACACCCTCGTGAACTAAACAAATCAAATTCGATGGTAATGGTCTATGTAATCAAACTAAACAACCACAAAGGACCATTATTTCTACATTCAAATAGAAACCAAAACCGAATATGAAAATGAACAAATCACCTCTGAAATCGATCCTCTTATACACAAAATGCATCCACAACACTCCACAAACATCTTTGAACACTCTTGGCTCACAAATCTACTAAATTTATAAATATGATGAATTTTGATGCATGAAATCCTTCATTAAGCTCTAGGCCATGGATACGAGTTGAAAATGATCAATAAAACCACTCTCTTCACTCAATAAGAATCAAGAATCAAACTATCCTTAGGGATGAAAGTAATTACACGTTAAACATAAAATTCAATGTGCGATGATGAAAATAAGTCAAATTAAGGTAACACCACCAGAAGATAAGATTGATTATTGTTTCAATTGAAACTGGGCGATTATAGATTTGTGCATCAAAGTATTTGTGAAACTTAATAGAATACATGAAAAAGGAACTAGTTATAAAAAACATTATATAATAGTTATCGCATGGATAGTTTTTGCTAACCGTATAAACCTTTTTTACTATAACATATCGATTTTCAAGCCTTCTATACACCCTCCTGAACTAAACAAATCAAATTCGATGGTAATGGTCAATGTAATCAAACTAAACAACCATAAAGGACCATTAATTCTACATTCAAATAGAAACAAACCGAACATGAAAATAAACAAATCACCTCTAAAATCGATCCTCTTATACACAAAATGCATCCACAACACTCCACAAACATCTTTGAACACTCTTGGTTTACAAATCTACTAAATTCTATCGATATAATGAATTTTGATGCATGAAATCCTTCATTAAGCTCTAGGTCATGGTTACGATTTAAAATGATCAATAAAACCACTCTCATCACTCAATAAGAATCAAGAATCAAACTATCCTTAGGGAATGAAAGTAATTACACGTGAAACTAAAATTCAATGTGCGATTGATGAAAATAAGTCAAATTAAGGTAACACCACCAAGAAGATAAGATTGATTATTTTTTCAATTGAAACTGTGCGATTATTGATTTGTGCATCAAAGTATTTGTGAAACTTTAATAGAATACATGAAAAAGGAACTACTTATACAAAAATGTTATATGTAATATTTATCGCATGGATAGTTTTTCTAACCGTATAAACCTTTTTTACTCTAACATATCGATTTTCAAGCCTTCTATACACCCTCGTGAACTAAACAAATCAAATTCGATCGTAATGGTCAATGTAATCAAACTAAACAACCACAAAGGACCATTAATTTCTACATTCAAATCGAAACCAAAACCGAACAAGAAAATAAACAAATAACCTTTGAAATCGATCCTTTTATGCACAAAATGCATCCATAATATTCAATGTGAGATTGATGAAAATAAGTCAAATTAAGGTAACACCACCAAGAAGATAAAATTGATTATTGTTTCAATTGAAACTAGGCGTTTATAGATTTGTGCATCAAAGTATTTGTGGAACTTTAATAGAATACATGAAAAAGGAACTAGTTATACAAAAAGGTTATATATAATAGTTATCGCATGGATAGTTTTACTAACCGTATCAACCTTTTTTACTCTACCATATCGATTTTCAAGTCTTCTATACACCCTCCTGAACTAAATTAATCAAATTCGTTGGTAATGGACAATGTAATTAAACTAAACAACCACAAAGGACCATTAATTTCTATATTCAAATAGAAACCAAAACCGAACATGAAATAAACAAATCACCTCTGAAATCGATCCTCTTATACACAAAATGCATCCACAACACTCCACAAACATATTTGAACACTCTTGGTTTACAAATCTACTAAATTCTATCGATATAATGAATTTTGATGCATGAAATCCTTCATTAAGCTCTAGGTCATGGTTACGAGTTTAAAATGATCAATAAAACCACTCTCATCATCAATAAGAATCAAGAATCAAACTATCCTTAGGGAATGAAAGTAATTACACGTCAAACATAAAATTCAATGTGCGATTGATGAAAATAAGTCAATTAAGGTAACACCACCAAGAAGATAAGATTGATTATTGTTTCAATTGAAACCGGGCGATTATAGAATTGTGCATCAAAGTATTTGTGAAACTTTAATAGAATACATGAAAAAGGATCTAGTTATACAAAAACGTTATATGTAATAGTTATCGTATGGATAGTTTTTGCTAACCGTATAAACCTTTTTTACTATACATATCGATTTTCAAGCCTTCTATACACCCTCCTGAACTAAACAAATCAAATTCGATGGTAATGGTCAATGTAATCAAACTAAACAACCACAAAGGACCATTAATTTCTACATTCAAATCGAACCAAAACCGAACAAGAAAATAAACAAATCACCTCTGAAATCGATCCTTTTATGCACAAAATGCGTCCATAATATTCAATGTGCGATTGATGAAAATAACTCAAATTAAGGTAATACCACCAGAAGATACGATTGATTATTGTTTCAATTGAAACTGGGCGATTATAGATTTGTGCATCAAAGTATTTGTGAAACTTTAATAGAATACATGAAAAAGGAACTAGTTATACAAAAGGTTATATATAATAGTTATCGCATGGATAGTTTTACTAACCGTATCAACCTTTTTTACTCTACCATATCGATTTTCAAGTCTTCTATACACCCTCCTGAACTAAATTAATCAAATTCGTTGGTAATGGACAATGTAATTAAACTAAACAACCACAAGGACCATTAATTTCTATATTCAAATAGAAACCAAAACCGAACATGAAATAAACAAATCACCTCTGAAATCGATCCTCTTATACACAAAATGCATCCACAACACTCCACAAACATATTTGAACACTCTTGGTTTACAAATCTACTAAATTCTATCGATATATGAATTTTGATGCATGAAATCCTTCATTAAGCTCTAGGTCATGGTTACGAGTTTAAAATGATCAATAAAACCACTCTCATCAGTCAATAAGAATCAAGAATCAAACTATCCTTAGGGAATGAAAGTAATTACACGTCAAACATAAAATTCAATGTGCGATTGATGAAAATAAGTCAAAATTAAGGTAACACCACCAAGAAGATAAGATTGATTATTGTTTCAATTGAAACCGGGCGATTATAGAATTGTGCATCAAAGTATTGTGAAACTTTAATAGAATACATGAAAAAGGATCTAGTTATACAAAAACGTTATATGTAATAGTTATCGTATGGATAGTTTTTGCTAACCGTATAAACCTTTTTTACTATAACATATCGATTTTCAAGCCTTCTATACACCCTCCTGAACTAAACAAATCAAATTCGATGGTAATGGTCAATGTAATCAAACTAAACAACCACAAGGACCATTAATTTCTACATTCAAATCGAACCAAAACCGAACAAGAAAATAAACAAATCACCTCTGAAATCGATCCTTTTATGCACAAAATGCGTCCATAATATTCAATGTGCGATTGATGAAAATAACTCAAATTAAGGTAATACCACCAGAAGATACGATTGATTATTGTTTCAATTGAAACTGGGCGATTATAGATTTGTGCATCAAAGTATTTGTGAAACTTAATAGAATACATGAAAAAGGAACTAGTTATACAAAAACGTTATATATTAGAGTTATCGCATGGAAAGTTTTTTCTAACCGTATAAACCTTTTTTACTCTACCATATCGATTTTAAAGCCTTCTATACACCCTCCTGAACTAAACAAATCAAATTGGATGGTAATGGTCAATGTAATCAAACTAAACAACCACAAAGGACCATTAATTTTTACATTCAAAACGAAACCAAAACCGAACGAGAAAATAAACAAATCTCCTCTGAAATCGATCCTTTTATGCACAAAATGCATCCATAAAATTCAATGTGCGATTGATGAAAATAATTCAAATTAAGGTAAGACCACCAGAATATAAGATTGATTATTGTTTCAATTGAAACTGGGCGATTATAGATTTGTGCGTCAAAGTATTTGTGAAACTTTAATAGAATACATGAAAAAGGAACTAGTTATACAAAAACGTTATATATAAGTGTTATCGCATGGAAAGTTTTTGCTATCCGTATAAACCTTTTTTACTCTACCATATCGATTTTCAAGCCTACTATACACCCTCCTGAACTAAATTAATCAAATTCGATGGTAATGGTCAATGTAATCAAACTAAACAACCACAAAGGGCCATTAATATCTACATTCGAATAGAAACCAAAACCGAACAAGAAAATAAACAAATCACTTCTGAAATTCATCCTTTTATGCACAAAATGCAAAAATAAAAATTCAATGTGCGATTGATGAAAATAAGTCAAATTAAGGTAACACCACCAAGAAGATAAGATTGATTATTGTTTCAATTGAAACTGGGCGATTATAGATTTGTGCATCAAAGTATTTGTGAAACTTTAATAGAATACATGAAAAAGGAACTAGTTATACAAAAACCTTATATATAAGAGTTATCGTGTTGATAGTTTTTGCTAACCGTATCAACCTTTTTTACTCTACCATATCGATTTTCAATCCTTCTAAACACCCTCCAAAACTAAACAAATCAAAATCGATGGTAATGGTCAATGCAATCAAACTAACAACCACAAAGGGACAATAGTATCTACATTCAAATAGAAACCAAAACCGAACATGAAAGTAAACAAATCACCTCTGAAATTGATCCTCTTATACACAAAATGCATCCACCACACTCCACAAATATCTTTGAACACTCTTGGATCACAACTCTACTAAATTCTATCGATATGATGACTTTTGATGGATGAAATCCTTTATTAAGCTCTAGACCATGGATACGAGTTGAAAATGATTAATAAAACCACTCTCATCACTCAATAACATCAAGAATCAAACTATCGTTTGGGAATGAAAGTAATTACACATCAAACATAAAATTCAATGTGCGATTGATGAAAATAAGTCAAAATTAAGGTAACACCACCAAGAAGATAAAATTGATTATTGTTTCAATTGAAACTAGGCGTTTATAGATTTGTGCATCAAAGTATTTGTGGAACTTTAATAGAATACATGAAAAAGGAACTAGTTATACAAAAAGGTTATATATAATAGTTATCGCATGGATAGTTTTTACTAACCGTATCAACCTTTTTTACTATACCATATCGATTTTCAAGCCTTCTATACACCCTCCTGAACTAAATTAATCAAATTCGATGGTAATGGTCAATGAAATCAAACTCAACAACCACAAAGGACCATTAATTTCTACATTCAAATAGAAACCAAAACCGAACATGAAAATAAACATATCACCTCTGAAATCGATCTCTTATACACAAAATTCATCCACAACACTCCACAACATCTTTGAACACTCTTGGCTCACAAATCTACTAAATTCTATCGATATGATAACTTTTGATGCATGAAATCCTTCATTAAGCTCTAGGCCATGGATACGAGTTGAAAATGATCAATAAAACCACTCTCATCACTCAATAAGAATCAAGAATCAAACTATCCTTGGGGAATGAAAGTAATTACACGTCAAACATAAAATTCAATGTGCGATTGATGAAAATAAGTCAAATTAAGGTAACACCACCAAGAAGATAAGATTGATTATTGTTTCAATTGAAACTGGGCGATTATAGATTTGTGCATCAAAGTATTTGTGAAACTTTAATAGAATACATGAAAAAGGAACTAGTTATAAAAAACATTATATATAATAGTTATCGCATGGATAGTTTTTACTAACAGTATCAACCTTTTTTACTCTACCATATCAATTTTGAAGCCTTCTATACACCCTCCTGAACTAAATTATTCAATTCGATGGTAATGGTCAATGTAATCAAACTCAACAACCACAAAGGACCATTAATTTCTACATTCAATAGAAACCAAAACTGAACATGAAAATAAACAAATCACCTCTGAAATCGATCCTCTTATACACAAAATGCATCCACAACACTCCACAAACATCTTTGAACACTCTTGTTTACAAATCTACTAAATTCTATCGATATAATGAATTTTGATGCATGAAATCCTTCATTAAGCTCTAGGTCATGGTTACGAGTTTAAAATGATCAATAAAACCACTATCGTCACTCATAAGAATCAAGAATCAAACTATCCTTAGGGAATGAAAGTAATTACACGTCAAACATAAAATTCATGTGCGATTGATGAAAATAGTCAAATTAAGGTAACAACACCAAGAAGATAAGATTGATTATTGTTTCAATTGAAACTGGGCGATTATAGATTTGTGCATCAAGTATTTGTGAAACTTTAATAGAGTACATGAAAAAGGAACTAGTTATAAAAAACATTATATATAATAGTTATCGCATGGATAGTTTTTACTAACAGTATCAACCTTTTTTACTCTACCATATCAATTTTGAAGCCTTCTATACACCCTCCTGAACTAAATTATTCAAATTCGATGGTAATGGTCAATGTAATCAAACTCAACAACCACAAAGGACCATTAATTTCTACATTCAAATAGAAACCAAAACTGAACATGAAAATAAACAAATCACCTCTGAAATCGATCCTCTTATACACAAAATGCATCCACAACACTCCACAAACATCTTTGAACACTCTTGGTTTACAAATCTACTAAATTCTATCGATATAATGAATTTTGATGCATGAAATCCTTCATTAAGCTCTAGGTCATGGTTACGAGTTTAAAATGATCAATAAAACCACTATCGTCACTCAATAAGAATCAAGAATCAAACTATCCTTAGGGAATGAAAGTAATTACACGTCAAACATAAAATTCAATGTGCGATTGATGAAAATAAGTCAAATTAAGGTAACAACACCAAGAAGATAAGATTGATTATTGTTTCAATTGAAACTGGGCGATTATAGATTTGTGCATCAAAGTATTTGTGAAACTTTAATAGAGTACATGAAAAAGGAACTAGTTATACAAAAACGTTATATGTAATAGTTATCGCATGGATAGTTTTGGCTAACCGTATAAACCTTTTTTACTCTAACATATCGATTTTCAAGCCTTCTATACACCCTCCTGAACTAAACAAATCAAATTCGATGGTAATGGTCAATGTAATCAAACTAAACAACCACAAAGGACCATTAATTTCTACATTCAAATCGAAACCAAAACCGAACAAGAAAATAAACAAATCACCTCTGAAATCGATCCTTTTATGCACAAAGTGCATCCATAATATTCAATATGCGATTGATGAAAATAAGTCAAATTAAGGTAACACCACCAAGAAGATAAGATTAATTATTGTTTCAATTGAAACTGGGTGATTGTAGATTTGTGCATCAAAGTATTTGTGGAACTTTAATAGAATACATGAAAAAGGAACTAGTTATACAAAAACGTTATATATAATAGTTATCGCATGGATAGTCTTTACTAACCGTATGAACATTTTTTGCTCTACCATATCGATTTTCAAGCCTTCTATACACCTTCCTGAACTAAATTAATCAAATTCGATGGTAATGGTCAATGTAATCAAACTCAACATCCACAAAGGAGCTTTAATTTCTACATTCAAATAGAAACCAAAACCGAACATGAAAATAAACAAATTACCTCTGAAATCGATCCTCTTATACACAAAATGCATCCACAACACTCCACAAACATCTTTGAACACTCTTGGCTCACAAATCTACTAAATTCTATCCATATGATGACTTTTGATGCATGAAATCCTTCTTTAAGCTCTAGACCATAGATACAAGTTGAAAATGATCAAAAAAACCACTCTCGTCACTCAATAAGAATCAAGAATCAAACTATCGTTAGGGAATGAAAGTAATTACACGTCAAACATAAAACTCAATGTGCGATTGATGAAAATAAGTCAATTAAGTTAACACCACCAAGAAAATAAGATTTCTTATTGTTTCAATTGAAACTGGGCGATTATGGATTTGTGCATCAAAGTATTTGTGAAACTTTAATAGAATACACGAAAAAGGAACTAGTTATACAAAAACGTTATATATCATAGTTATCGCATGGATAGTTTTTGCTAACCGTATGAACCTTTTTTACTCTAGCATATCGATTTTCAAGCCTTCTTAACACCCTCCTGAATTAAATCAATCAAATTCGACGGTAATGGTCAATGTAATCAAACTAAACAACCACAAAGGACAATTAATTTCTACATTCAAATTGAAACCAAAACCGAACATGGAAATAGATAAATCACCTCTGAAATCGATCCTCTTATACACGAAATGCATCCATAACACCCCACAAACATCTTTGAACACTCTTGGCTCATAAATCTACTAAATTCTATCCTTATGATGACTTTTGATACATGAAATCCTTCATTAAGCTCTAGACCATGGATACCAGTTGAAAGTGATCAATAAAACCATTGTTATCACTCAATAAAAATCAAGAATCAAACTATCGTTATGGAATGAATGTAATTACATGTCAAAAATAAAACTCAATGTGCGATTGATGAAAATAAGTCAAATCAAGGTAACACGACCAAGAAGATAAGATTTCTTATTATTTCAATCGAATTGGGCGATTATAGATTTGTGCATCAAGGTATTTGGTAAAGATTAATAGAATACATGAAAAAGGAACAAGTTATACAAAAATGTTATTCAATAATAGTTATCGCATGGATAGTTTTTACTAACCGTATCAACCTTTTTTACTCTACCATTTTGATTTTCAAGCCTTCTAAACACCCTCTTGAACTAAATTAATCATATTCGATGGTAATGATCAATGTAATCAACTAAACAATCACAAGGGAAAATTGTATCTAAATTCAATAGAAACAAAACCAAACATGAAAATAAACAATTACCTCTGAAATCGATCCTTTTGTGCCCAAAATGCATCCATAACACTCCACAAACATCTTTGAACACTCTTGGCTCATAAATCTACTAAATTCTATCCATATGATGACTTTTATCCATGAAGTCCTTCATTAAGCTCTAGACCATGGATATGAATAGAAAATGATGAATAATACCACTCTTGTCACTCAATAAGAATCAAGAATCTAACTATCATTATGGAATGAAAGTAACTACACATCAAACATAAAACTCAATGTGCGATTGATGAAAATAAGTCAATTCAAGGTAACACCACCATTAAGATAAGATTTCTTATTGATTCAATTGAAACTGTGCGATTATAGATTTGTGCATTAAAGTATTTGTGAAACTTTAATGGAATACATTAAAAAGGAACTAGTTATAAAAAATGTTTTATATCATAGTTATCGCATGGATAGTTTTTGCTAACCGTATCAACATTTTTTACTCTACCATATCGATTTTCAAGCCTTTTAAACAACCTCCTGAACTAAATTTATCAAATTCGATGGTAATGGTCAATGTAATCAAAATAAAAAACCACAAAGGGCCATTAATATCTACATTCGAATAGAAATCAAAACCGAACAAGAAAATAAACAAATCACCTCTGAAATCGATCCTTTTATGCACAAAATGCATCCATAAAATTCAATGTGCGATTGATGTAAATAAGTCAAATTAAGGTAACACCACCAAGAAGATAAGATTGATTATTGTTTCAATTGAAACTGGGAGATTATAGATTTGTGCATCAAAGTATTTGTGATACTTTAATAGAATACATGAAAACGGAACTAGTTTTACAAAAACGTTATATATAAGAGTTATCGCATGGATAGTTTTTACTAACCGTATCAACCTTTTTTACTCTACCATATCGATTTTCAAGCCTTCTATACACCCTCCTGAACTAAATAATCAAATTCGATGGTAATGGTCAATGTAATCAAACTAAACTACCACAAAGGGCCATTAATATCTACATTCGAATAGAAACCAAAACCGAACAAGAAAATAAACAAATCACCTCTGAAATCGATCCTTTTTTGCACAAAATGCATCCATAAAATTCAATGTGCGATTGATGAAAATAAGTCAAATTAAGGTAACACCACCAAGAAGATAAGATTGATTATTATTTCAATTGAACTGGGCGATTATAGATTTGTGCATCAAAGTATTTGTGGAACTTTAATAGAATATGTAAGGCCCCGTTCCCGGGACGCTTACAGCTGGGTTCTCATCGCACATAATACATATAATTACATTTTTATTTAATAAATCGCAGCGGAAAACTAAAACAAACTTTCATTTCCATGTAAAAGTTTTTGCAAGTTAATACGACATTCATTACAAAAATAGTTTGTTCGCATTACAATGCAAAAACATTAATCAAAAGAATGCCATCCTAAAAGAGCTGAGTAGTCGCCCGTGCCATCCTCAGCAATCATTACCTGCCAACTGGAAACACATCAAAGTCAGCGTTGCTGAGTGAGTTCTAGTTTTATAAATAAAACATACTTTACTTTCAGATAAAACTGTTCGTTACTTTTACATGATCACACATCATACGTACACATAGATAATATCATTATTATCTTCTTCATTCGTTCATTCGTTCTTTCATTACCTTACTTGCGCATCGGACATCATCCATACCAATACCATGTGCTACACCCCGGTTAGTCGTAGCTACCGGGCCGAAGTCAACAAATGAACAGCTAAACGTATGCCACGGTACTAGGAGTAACCATCAGTCTTAGCTACTCGGCCGAAGTCAACAAATGACAGCTAAACGTATGCCACAGTACTAGGGGTGAGCGGTAGAGGTTCTACATTGAGGGTCAATCACCAAGAAGGACCCGTTATCCGATGTGTGCAAAACGTTTCATTCGTTCATTAATACATGCATTCATTCATCATGTTCCTCTTTCTTTATCTTTCACTTTACGTTACATAATACTTCGTTCATTCATCATAACAAGTAAAGCCACAGGAAAGATATTATACATCACACTAAGGAACATTAACATGCATCAACATCACATCATACAGGGCAACATCATACATACATAACATACAACATCATCACCCTCATCATGCCCAACATGCTTTCTAAGACCTCGATCATCTTAAAAACTCTTATCGGAACCTTTACATCAAAACTTACATCTGCACTTTCTCCCGAAAGTCAGAAGTCATCTACACCTTCCTCGGGTTCAACAGCCCTATTCGGGCGTATGGACACCCTTCAGTCGCATTGCCTCCATGCGACTGAACATCATGCGAATGAACTAATACGGATGAACACCTATGCGAATGAACACCCGGTCGTGCGAATAGACAATGCGGATGAACACCTATGCGACTGGACCTTCAGTCGTGCGAATGGTCCTCCAGTCGCATGACCCCATGCGACTGGCCCTCCAATCGTGCGAATGAACCCCAATCGCACCCTAATCGGCCGTATGGCCTCCATTTGGCCTCCATCGGTCGCCTAGCCCTAACTGATGCAGAATGCAGTTCAACCCGACTGCAGTCGAGGGTTTTCGGCCTCCAAACTCATCTAAACCCATTTTAAGCCTAAATCGACCATCCTAAACCTTAGGGATGCATACCATAACATTATTCAAGCACGACTAAGCAAGAAATCAAGTCACAAACGCATCATACATACCATTCACATACACAAACGGGTCAACTTACACACATACGAAAAACTCGATTTCAGATGTTTTCCAGCCCCAAATCGTTTGAAAACAAGTAAAAGAGGGGTCTTAGAACTCACCTAAACGAGCACAACGACAAGAGCTTCGATTTGGCTTGCTTCACGATGATTTTGGCGACCCGAACCAACCCGAACCAACACTTTTTTTCCTTTTTCTCTCTTCTCCTCTCTAGGAACCTAAAATGTGGGGTGTGTGGGGAGAGTGGGCTGCCCTCTCCCTACTAATATCACCACATTTCCCAACTTTTCTTCGTTGGCGAGTTTGGTCCCTCGACTTTTGGACTTTATTTTCTTTTCCTTCTTCACCGGCTTCAAAATAATAAATATTCGGGTGTTACAGAATACATGAAAAAGGAATTAGTTATAAAAACGTATATATAATAGTTATCGCATGGATAGTTTTCCTAATCGTATCAACCTTTTTTACTCTACATATCGATTTTCAAGCCTCTATACACCCTCCTCAACTAAATTAATCAAATTCGATGGTAATGGTCAATGTAATCAAACTCAACAACCACAAAGGACCATTAATTTCTACATTCAAATAGAAACCAAAACTGAACATGAAAATAAACAAATCACCTCTGAAATCGATCCTCTTATACACAAAATGCATCCACACACTCCACCAACATCTTTGAACACTCTTGGTTTACAAATCTACTAAATTCTATCGATATAATGAATTTTGATGCATGAAATCCTTCATTAAGCTCTAGGTCATGGTTACGAGTTAAAATGATCAATAAAACCACTATCGTCACTCAATAGAATCAAGAATCAAACTATCCTTAGGGAATGAAAGTAATTACACGTCAACATAAAATTCAATGTGCGATTGATGAAAATAAGTCAAATTAAGGTAACAACACCAAGAAGATAAGATTGATTATTGTTTCAATTGAAACTGGGCGATTATAGATTTGTGCATCAAAGTATTGTGAAACTTTAATAGAATACATGAAAAAGGAACTAGTTATACAAAAACGTTATATGTAATAGTTATCGCATGGATAGTTTTGGCTAACCGTATAAACCTTTTTTACTCTAACATATCGATTTTCAAGCCTTCTATACACCCTCCTGACTAAACAAATCAAATTCGATGGTAATGGTCAATGTAATCAAACTAAAACAACCACAAAGGACCATTAATTTCTACATTCAAATCGAAACCCAAACCGAACAAGAAAATAAACAAATCACCTCTGAAATCGATCCTTTTATGCACAAAGTGCATCCATAATATTCAATGTGCGATTGATGAAAATAAGTCAAATTAAGGTAACACCACCAAGAAGATAAGATTATTATTGTTTCAATTGAAACTGGGTGATTGTAGATTTGTGCATCAAAGTATTGTGGAACTTAATAGAATACATGAAAAAGGAACTAGTTATACACAAAAACGTTATATATAATAGTTATCGCATGGATAGTCTTTACTAACCGTATGAACCTTTTTTACTCTACCATATCGTTTCAAGCCTTCTATACACTCCTGAACTAAATTAATCAAATTCGATGGTAATGGTCAATGTAATCAAACTCAACAAGCACAAACGACCATTAATTTCTACATTCAAATAGAAACCAAAACCGAACATGAAAAATAACAAATCACCTCTGAAATCGATCCTCTTATACACAAAATGCATCCACAACACTCCACAAACATCTTTGAACACTCTTGGCTAACAAATCTACTAAATTCTATCCATATGATGACTTTTGATGCATGAAATCCTTCTTTAAGCTCTAGACCATGGATACAAGTTGAAAATGATCAATAAAACCACTCTCGTCACTCAATAAGAATCAAGAATCAAACTATCGTTAGGAATGAAAGTAATACACGTCAAACATAAAACTCAATGTGCGATTGATGAAAATAAGTCAATTAAGTTAACACCACAAGAAAATAAGATTTCTTATTGTTTCAATTGAAATGGGCGATTATGGATTTGTGCATCAAAGTATTTGTGAAACTTTAATAGAATACACGAAAAAGGAACTAGTTATACAAAAACGTTATATATCATAGTTATCGCATGGATAGTTTTTGCTAACCGTATGAACCTTTTTTACTCTAGCATATCGATTTTCAAGCCTTCTTAACACCCTCCTGAATTAAATCAATCAAATCGACGGTAATGGTCAATGTAATCAAACTAAACAACCACAAAGACAATTAATTTCTACATTCAAATTGAAACCAAAACCGAACATGGAAATAGATAAATCACCTCTGAAATCGCTCCTCTTATACACGAAATGCATCCATAACACCCACAAACATCTTTGAACACTCTTGGCTCATAAATCTACTAAATTCTATCCTTATGATGACTTTTGATACATGAAATCCTTCATTAAGCTCTAGACCATGGAACCAGTTGAAAGTGATCAATAAAACCACTCTCGTCACTCAATAACAATGAAGAATCAAACTATCGTTAGGGAATGAAAGTAATTACACGTCAAACATAAAACTCAATGTGCGATTGATGAAAATAAGTCAATTAAGTTAACACCACCAAGAAAATAAGATTTCTTATTGTTTCAATTGAAACTGGGCGATTATGGATTTGTGCATCAAAGTATTTGTGAAACTTTAATAGAATACACGAAAAAGGAACTAGTTATACAAAAACGTTATATATCATAGTTATCGCATGGATAGTTTTGCTAACCGTATGAACCTTTTTACTCTAGCGTATCGATTTTCAAGCCTTCTTAACACCCTCGTGAACTAAATCAATCAAATTCAATGGTAATGGTCAATAAACAAACTAAACAACCACAAAGGACCATTAATTTCTACATTCAAATAGAAACCAAAACCGAACATGAAAATAGATAAATCACCTCTGAAATCAATCCTCTTATACACGAATTGCATCCACACACCCCACAAACATCTTTGAACACTCTTGGCTCACAAATCTACTAAACTCTATCCTTATGATGACTTTTGATACATGAAATCTTCATTAAGCTCTAGACCATGGAATCGAGTTGAAAGTGATCAATAAAACCACTGTTATCACTCAATAAAAACCAAGAATCAAACTATGGTATGGAATGAATGTAATTACACGTCAAAAATATAACTCAATGTGCGATTGATGAAAATAAGTCAAATCAAGGTAACACGACCAAGAAGATAAGATTTCTTATTATTTCAATCGAATTGGGCGATTATAGATTTGTGCATCAAGGTATTTGGTAAAGATTAATAGAATACATGAAAAAGGAACAAGTTATACAAAAATGTTATTCAATAATAGTTATCGCATGGATAGTTTTTACTAACCGTATCAACCTTTTTTACTCTACCATTTTAATTTTCAAGCCTTCTAAACACCCTCTTGAACTAAATTAATCATATTCGATGGTAATGATCAATGTAATCAACTAAACAATCACAAAGGGAAAATTGTATCTAAATTCAAATAGAAACTAAAACCAAACATGAAAATAAACAAATTACCTCTGAAATCAATCCTCTTGTGCCCAAATTGCATCCATAACACTCCACAAACATCTTTGAACACACTTGGCTTAAATATATAGTAAATTCTATCCATATGATGACTTTTATCCATGAAGTCCTTCATTAAAGCTCTAGACCATGGATATGAATAAAAAATGATGAATAATACCACTCTTGTCACTCAATAAGAATCAAGAATCTAACTATCATTATGGAATGAAAGTAACTACACATCAAACGTAAAACTCAATATGCGATTGATGAAAATAAGTCAATTCAAGGTAACACGACCAAGAAGATAAGATTTCTTATTGATTCAATTGATACTGTGCGATTATAGATTTGTGCATTAAGTATTGTGAAACTTTAATGGAATACATTAAAAAGGAACTAGTTATAAAAAATGTTTTATATCATAGTTATCGCATTGATAGTTTTTGCTAACCGTATCAACATTTTTTACTCTACCATATCAATTTTCAAGCCTTTTAAACAACCTCCTGAACTAAATTAATCAAATTCCATGGTAATGGTCAATGTAATCAAACTAAACAACCACAAAGGGCCATTAATATCTACATTCGAATAGAAACCAAAACCGAACAAGAAAATAAACAAATCACCTCTGAAATCGATCCTTTTATGCACAAAAAGCATCCATAAAATTCAATGTGCGATTGATGTAAATAAGTCAAGATAAGGGAACACCACCAGAAGATAAGATTGATTATTGTTTCAATTGAAACTGGGAGATTATAGATTTATGCATCAAGTATTGTGATAGTTGAATAGATACATGAAAAAGGAACTAGTTTTACAAAAAAGTTTATATAAGAGTTATCGCATGGATAGTTTTTACTAACCGTATCAACCTTTTTTACTCTACCATATCGATTTTCAAGCTTCTATACACCCTTCTAAACTAAATTAATCAAATTCGATGGTAATGGTCAATGTAATCAAACTAAACAACCACAAGGGCCATTAATATCTACATTCGAATAGAAACCAAAACCGAATAAGAAAAAAATAAATCACCTCTGAAATCGATCCTTTTATGCACAAAATGCATCAACAACACTCCACAAACATCTTTGAACACTCTTGGCTCACAAATTTACTAAATTCTATCCATATGATGACTTTTGATGCATGAAATCCTTCTTTAAGCTCTAGACCATGGATACAAGTTGAAAATGATCAATAAAACCACTCTGTCACTCAATAAGAATCAGAATCGAACTATCGTTAGGGGATGAAAGTAATTACACGTCAAACATAAAACTCAATGTTCGATTGATGAAAATAAGTCAATTAAGTTAACACCACCAAGAAAATAAGATTTCTATTGTTTCAATTGAAACTGGGCGATTATGGATTTGTGCATCAAAGTATTTGTGAAACTTTAATAGAATAACGAAAAAAAGAACTAGTTATACAAAAACGTTATATGTCATAGTTATCGCATGGATAGTTTTTGCTAACCGTATGAACCTTTGTTGGACCAAAAGAACCAATGAGCCTAATCAGAAAAACCTCAAGTCCCACAGACATCATAACAACTGCTGAAGACTTGATTAGTTTTTGACAAAGCCTGATGATTAAACAGCTGAAGAACTAAAGTACTAAAGACTTCAACAGCTGAAGACCAAAGTCTGAAGATCAACAGCTGAAGAACAAAGTACTAAAGATCAACAGCTAAAGTACAAAGATTGAAGACATTAGCTGATGACAACAACTGAAGTTCAAGTACAAGTACTGAAGCTTTCAGAGTTTGTTACAACTACTGAAGAAGCATTCTTCAGTGTTGTGATGGTTTCATTTCAGTAGTTTTTCTTTTTCGTTTCTGTATTTGTAAAACGACTGAAGAGCATGTTCTTCGGTCGTTGTAGTTTCAGTAGTTTCTTTTCAGTATTTTAGTGATAGTTAACACTTAACATTTTTGTAAGAAGATGTAAGCTATTTGACATCTTCAGTAGTTGTGTTAACTATCAGTAGTTTGAATAAATTCTGTTAGATGTCACTATCAAGTGACATCAGCAGACGTCACATCTCCTATATAAGAGATGTTGACCTAATTGTATGGGTGACATTCTGTTACCACGAAAGTGAATATTGAATGAAATATATTTGCAGAATTCTCTCTGTCTATAACCGTTTGTTCTTGTCTTGAATATCTTTTGTGTTCTTGTGAATTGGCTAATTCATTGTTTGATTTCCGCTGCTATACTCTCTAATCAATCAATGTAGATCGCTGATCCTAACAAATGGTATCAGAGCTGGTTAATCATTGATCGATCTAACAGTGATCATTGAAACTGCTATTTGATATCTATGTTTGATTGAATTAGCTTATTTGCAAGAACTGGTTATAGATTATTGATTTTCTGCCGCTTTCGTTTATTCGTTTTGAGATCTCTCTTGGTCCAATTTGGTTTGTTGTGTTTTGTTCTAAATCTTTTATAGCTTAATTGAATTTGGTTGAATCTGAGATGACTACTCCTTCTAATGACCCTCACAATACCGTTCCTCAACCAAGCCTCCATGCTGGTTAGGACTGAGTATAACATATGGCAACGAAGGATGCTTCATCACCTGTCTGTTAACAGTTCAGGTTGTTGGACATCTGTGGTACATGGACCACATAAGCCTATGGTGAACAATCCGGCAACCAATCAAATGGTTCCGAAGAAGAAGGAACAATACTCAGATGAAGATCGGAAACTGTTTGAGATTGATGCTAAGCCCATGGAATTCTGGCCATGGCACTGCCTAATGAAATCTATTCAGGCTTATGCATCATGAAACTGCTCATGACCTCTGGAATGCACTGAAGGAACAATTTGGTGGAACTGATGAGGTCTTAGCAAACAACAGAGAAATCCTCGCCCAAAAATATGAGACATTTTCTCATAGAAAGGGTGAGACACTGACTCACCGTTGAGCGTTTTTCCTGTTTGATCTCTAAGCTGAAAATGGTGAAACAGGAATGCACCAACAGCCAGATGAATAACAGATTCCTCAGATCACTGCCTGGGACATGGGACACATACACTATTGTCCTACGCTCTAGTGCAAATCTGGATAGCCTATCTCTCACCTAACTTCATGGGAAACTGCTTACATTCGAAAGAGAGATAGAGCAGAAAAGGAAACTGTCATCATCAGGAAAGCTCACTCATGACTTATACCAGGGAACACTACCTTGGTTTGTCATGAGTCAGAATATGCTGCATCTGAAAGCAATTATGATGAGCATATTGATTTCTCTTCAAACAGTTCTGATCATGCATTTGTTGGTATTGATAATCATTCTGGCAGTAATAGTGACAATCTATGCTTCATCATGGATGATCTGAAGGGAATTGCTGATGATGATTTAGAAGAGATGGATATTCTAAGCCAAATGGCCTTAGTTAAATCAGATCTCAGAAGTTCTACAAGAGAACTGGCAGGAAATTTCCTGGACTCTCTGGCGAAACCAAAGTTGGTTTTGACAAGAGTAAGTTGAGGTGTCACAAATGCCAAAGGCTTGGACACTTTGCAAGAGAATGTAGATCAACTGGATCTAACTCTTCTGCACCCTTTGTGACTTTTCCTAGCACTAGTCTACAAAACAGAGGGCACATCCTGCTGGTTCTGGTCATCAATCACACCCTGTATCTCCTGCATACTTTGTCCCCCAGGGTCCAATGTCATATCCTTTACCCTGCTATTACTTGCCTCAGCCAAATCCGGTTCAAGCTCCAATTGCACAACAACCACATGCATTACCTGAACCTCAACCTTCCCAATCTCATCAACAAACTCAACCTCAACTACACAACTTTTTCACCCCAGGAGTTGTTGACTGAGTAGTTTACCAGATGATTTGTCTAGTCATGAACAACTGTTCTCTGGTGCTGGTCAACATGGTGGTCACAGTCCTTTTGGAAATCTAGCTCTTATGGCTTTGGAGTCTGCTGATACTTCATCCTCTAATGCCTCTACACCACAGGTATCACAGGTATCCTCCGAGGCAAAAGCCAAACTATGTTCTGAAACATGCATAGCCGCATTTGCATCTATTAGAGAAGCAAATGTAGCTTTAATTAACAAGAACATTGAGTTAGAACAAACAATTTCCAAAAGCAAAGCTGAATTTGTGTCTGTGATTAATGATAAGAATGATGAGATTTACAAACTTAAATGCCAAATCACTAATGATAAGGCTTGGGAAGAGATACTTCTAGAGAAGTACAGAGACTCAAAGAAACACTTGCAACTACCCAGGTAGAGTGTGATCGATGGGTAAATTATTGCAAGGGTTTTGAAATGCTTCTTAGTAAGCAATCTGCTTCCAATGTGAAGTTTGGCATTGGTTATAATCACACTGCTCCTCCTACAGACTTTACTCCCAGAGCAGAAGTAGAATCTGATGGTGAAAGCAATAACCAATCCTTTTCATCATGTGATCTACTATCTGATACAGCCATCAGAAGTAGAAGTCAGCATTAATTCCTCTCAGAAACTATCAGCTAATGTTGTTGGTTCAAATGCTGACACTCACATGATCACAAAGTTGATCACTCCAGGTGATATTTCACAAAGTACTGAAAGTACTAAAAAGAATGTCATAACACCTGGAGAACAAGCCCAAACTACTACATGTACAAGGAAAAAAAACTGCAAGTAGAAAGGGTGGGAAAACTACTGATGAAGATATCAAGAAAGCAGGTACTAAAGCAAAGAAAACTGCTAGTACTGATAGCAAACTGCTGAAGAACAAGTCTTCAATAGTTTCATCTTCTTCAGCAGATGATCAACTTAAGATGAAGAAAAAGCCATGTGAAATATGTGGCCTATTCAATCATCTTACTCATGATTGCTGGTATAAAAAGGGCTCCAAACTCAAACATAATGAAAACATTAAAGAGAAAATGGATAAAATGAAAACTGAGTTTGAAATCAATTTATACGAGCAACATCAAAACCTGTAACCCCAAAATCCAAAAAGAAATCCAAAAGAAGGGGTTAATAGGTAACAGTTGAGGTTGCTCAAAAGAGATGGTACAACACAGGAACTCATCAAACTCAAGCACTAATGTGTCTGTTGAGCTGAAGACTTTATCACAAAATCAGACTCAACTTGTTATGATGGTTCAACATCTATTGGGGAGAGTCAACCAATTAGATGCTCCTGTGTTGAAACCACAGAGAAGAAATCCATGCCAAAGGAATCTTCTTCTTCACCATCTCCATCCCCTCAGGCTGTTATTCATAGCAAGTCTGTAGTTTACCATCTGTTGATGTGAATAGACCAAAACCAAAAAGGTTTGGGTCTCAAAAACTAACTAATTGTTTATGATTGTAGGGTTCTTCAACATGCCAAAGTAGCATCTGGTATGTAGACAGTGGGGATCTATGCATATGACAGGGAACAGCTCTCTTCTTCATGACTACTCTAAGGAAAGAAGGGGTTTTTCTTTTGGCAATGATGCTAAGGGTTACATCATTGGAAAAGGCTTTGTCTCCAATGGAGAAATAAAGTTTGATGATGTTAATCATGTGGAAAATCTCAAGTACAATCTCTTGAGTGTCAGTCAAATGTGTGATAAAGGCCATGTTGCTCTTTTCACCAGTCAGAACTGCAGGATTCTGTCATCCAAAGTTCTGAATTTGATTGATAAGGTGTTGGATGATCACACTCTCCTGAGGGCCAACAGGACAGGAAGAGTGTATGCCTTAGATCTTTCCAAGAAAATAATATCAGACGCCCCTTGCCTATTTTCCAAAGCCTCTCCTCAGGAGTCTAAACTGTGGCACAGAAGGCTGGGTCATGTTAATTTCAAAAACATGAATCAGCTGATCCACAATAGTTTAGTGAGAGGCTTACCAATAAAGGAGTTCCACTGTGATGAAACCTGCACTGCTTGTTTAAAAGGAAAACAACACAAAGTCTCATTCCCTCCTATTGAAGAGCCTAAGTCCACTGCCTGCTTGCAATTACTGCATATGGATCTATTTGGTCCTGTGAGAGTGATGAGCATGGCAAAGAAGAAATACTGTCTGGTAATTGTGGATGATTACTCCAGATTTGTATGGACTTTCTTTCTACATTCAAAGGATGAGGTTGCTCAGAAGATTATCAACTTTGTGTTGTATGTTGAGAAGCAGTATTCCCTTTCAGTCAAGTGTATACGGAGTGACAATGGAACTAAATTCAGAAACCATACACTTGATGAATTTTATCTTTCAAAGGGAATCAAAAGGCAGTTTAGCATCCCAAGGACTCCAGAACAAAATGGAGTAGTGGAGAGAAAGAACAGGACCCTAATTGAAGCTGCAAGGTCTATGTTGGCTGACTCTAGTTTGCCACTAACCTTTTGGGCTGAAGCTGTTAACACAGCTTGCTATGTGCAGAATAGATCCTTAGTAAATCAGAGGTTGATGAAGACTCCATATGAAGTTCTACATCACTTGGCTCCTCTCATTTCATTTTTCAGAGCATTTGGGTGTCCCTGTTTTATTCTCAACACAAAGGATCAACTCCAAAAATTTGATCCTAAGGTGGATGCAGGGTATTTTGTTGGTTATTCATCTACTTGCAAAGCATACAAAGTTTTCAACTGCAGAACAAAGATAGTTGAAGAAACTTTGCATGTGAAGTTTAATGAATCTCCAATGGACAAGATTCCACAAAACCCTGTGGAGTTGTTTGATTTGGACATACTGCAATATGTTCCTTATCAACCTCCAGTTGTTGCAGACCATGTGGATAAATCATCTTCTGCAGCATGTCTTCCACCTGGTGGTATTGATGATGATGTTGATAATATCAATACTCACCTATTCAAGTTTAGTGACCAACTGCCTGAGTCTGCTAAACTTGATGTTCCTGTAGTTTCAGCAGTTCCATCCATAACAAATGCTGATGAGATTTCTGATTCCTCTACATCTTTTGAGTTACCATCAAATTCTTGGTTTCAAGAGTCTACATCAACATCTGCTGCTGCTGAAGGTTCTACAAACACCTTGCACAAATATCATTGTTTATCAAGAGCTGAAGAATCACCCAATGTCTCAAATCATTGGTGATATCAATGCTGAGTTTCAACAAGAAGTCAATTGTCTAACTTCTGCTTCTATGCTCTCTCATCAGTCAGCTAGAGCCAAAGAACTATCATGTTGCTTTAAGAGACAGATGGGTTGAAGCCATGCAGCTTGAGCTACTTCAGTTCAAGAAACAGCAAGTGTGGAACTGGTTCCTCTACCCCCAAGTAAGTGTGCAATAGGCACTAAATGGGTGTTTAGGAATAAAACTGATGAAAATGGGCTTATTGTTAAGAACAAGGCTAGACTGGTTGTACAGGAGTTCTCACAAGAAGAAGGTATTGATTATGATGAAACCTTTGCCCCTGTAGCCAGACTAGAGGCAATTAGATTGTTCTTAGCCTATGCTGCATTCCACCATCTCAAAGTTTTTCAAATGGATGTCAAAAGTGCATTTTTATATGGCAAAAAAAAGAAGTTTATGTGTCAACCACCAGGTTTTGAGGACAATAAACATCCTGAATGGGTGTATAAACTTGATAAGGCTCTTTATGGGTTGAAACAAGCTCCTAGAGCCTGGTATGAGACACTTTCCACTTTTCTTCTCAAGAATAGTTTCACTAGAGGCTCCATAGATAAAAATTTTGTTTATTAAGAAGGTGGATCAGCATAAGCTCCTTGTTCAAATTTATGTTGATGATATTATTTTTGCATCCTCTGATCCCCAGTTGTGTGATGATTTTACCACATTAATGAAAAGAGGTTTGAAATGAGTGCAATGGGAGAATTACAGTTCTTTCTAGGTTTGCAGATCAAACAAAAGGCTGATGGAACCTTTATTCATCAGTCCAAATATACAAAAGATCTTTTGAATAAGTTTGATTTACAAAATTGTAAGCCCTGTTCTACTCCCATGTGCAACACCACACAACTGGATGCGGATCAGAAAGGTAAAGCTATTGATGAAATACTTTACAGATGTATGATTGGGTCCTTGCTGTACTTAACAGCTTCTAGACCGGATATCATGTTGCTACTTGTGTATGTGCTAGATTTCAGGCTGCTCCTAAAGAGTCTCATTTGATTGCAGTCAAGAGGATCTTTAGATATTTGCAAGGTACACAATCTCTAGGTTTATGGTATTCCACTGGACACTCTTGCAAATTAGTTGCTTTTTCAGATAGTGACTACGCAGGGTGCAAGTTAACTAGAAAGTCAACTTCTGGTGGATGTCAATTCCTAGGCAACTGTTTGATTTCTTGGCAGAGTAAGAAACAAACATCTGTTGCTACATCCACTGCTGAAGCAGAGTACATTGCAGCTGCAAGTTGTACCTCTCAGGTACTCTGGCTTCAGAACCAACTTTTGGATTATGGCATTACAGAGACTAAGACTCCATTATTAATGGATAGTGCTCCATTGTCAAAAATCCTGTCCAGCACTCTAGGACCAAACATATAGAGATCAGACATCATTTTATTAGGGATTGTTTTGAAAAAGGTCTGATTGATCCTAAGTTTGTGCCTAGTGCTGATGAGCTTGCAGACATTTTTACTAAGCCTTTGGATAGTTCAACTTTCCAAAACCTAGTATTAAGGCTTGGTATGCTGCAGCTAGAATAGTGATAACTACTGATGATCTCAGTATATAAGTACTGATGATCATTAGTACCATATCACATATAGTACTGATTCTGTTAAAACAACTGATAAAGTTACAACTACTGATGTACTTATAACTACTGATGTCAGTAAAAACAGATAAGTACGGACACTGAAAACAGCTAAAAGGCTGATGAGTAAGTGTTGAGGACAGTATGAAACAGCTGAAAGGCTATGAATTGACGAAAACTACTGATGAGAACTTTCTCCTCAGTTGTTTTACAACTGTTGTTTCATCCTCAAAACTGATGACAAAACCATGTCTTCAGTAGTTTCACAACTACTGATGACTAACACCAAGTCATCAGCTGTTTACAACAATGATGACAAAACCATGTCAGTAGTTTCACAACTACTGATGACTAACACCAAGTTATCAGTTGTTTACAACACCTGAAGACAAAACCAAGTTCTTTAGTAGTTTCACAACTACTGATGACTAAAACAAGTCTTCAGTTGTTTTCAAACATCTGAAGTCCAAACCATGGCTTTCAGTAGTTTTATAACTGCTGATGCCTAAGACCAAGACTTCAGTTGTTTCAACATCTGAAAGGGTAATACCACGTCATCAGTCGTTTTAAATACTGATGATTAACACAAACCCTTCAGTCGTTTTCTAATCTTTACCCTATAAATACCCAATACCTAAGCTTCAGCGCTTCATCCTCTCCATACGAACGTTCAAATCTCCAAACTTCTCTCTCATTAATGGCGACCATGCAGCTCAAACCACGCCATAACTGTGTTGCCTACCTCTCAAAATCACCCTTCTGGACAAAGTTCGACAACGCCATTAATCTAATGGTCCAATCTCCCTACAAGACGGCCTTCCTTCTAAATCCCATCATTCATGTCGAATCCTTCACCAGTTTTGGACGAACGTCACCCTCACCACTAGGGAGAACAACACCGAGTCTCTCCAGTCGGTCGTCAACAACCATCAAGTGGTCATCACTCCTGATATACTTCGCCAAACCCTAACCTGGATGATGCCACTTTTCTGCTGGGTATCCAAAGGGCACAACTGATTTATCCTTTGCCCACCATGGATATCAGGGAAACCTTAGTGCCTCTACCATCCTGAAGAAACATTTCCATGGTGCAGAACGTCTTATATTCACATGGTAAATGTTTGCTTAGCTCCTAAGACTTCCTCTTGGGATCAAATGTCTACAAGGTGGCAGCATGTATTATATCTATCCTTGAGCAACAAGACTTAAACTTTTCTGAATCATTTTTCTTGAACTTAAGGATATGGCCTCAAAATCTATTTCTAACCGCTGGATATTATATCCTCGGTTCATTATGGCTATAATAGAGAATCAGCAGCAAGCTGAGGGACTTGTTGGCCTGGGAGTCCCTGCAACGGCTGTATTGCCTGAAGTATACTCCAGGCACAACTCTGACCACACACTGAAACAGGCTGCCAAACTGCGAAAACCCACGCAGTTGGAACCCACAACCACCACCTCCAGAACTAGAGTCCCCACCAAACCTAAATCCAAAAAGCCAAAAACGGCTACTCAGGGAGATGAGTCCCCTGAGGATGCCCCTGTACCACAAACACAGGAAGCACATACTGGTATTAACCCCCCAGTTGTGTCAAAGACTCAACCTGCCAAAGCCGCAAAGGTATCCTCTCAACAGGATCCTGTTGCAACCAATATTGGGGAACCCACAATGCTCGAACCTATCTCACTTGAGAGGATTACCATTGAAGCGCACCATTCACCCCGGGTGCAATCTGCTTCTACCCAATCACCACATGCAACTGCCCCCCAAAGTCCTACATTAATTGTTACACAAGTGTTGAGTCAGTTGCACTCCTCACCCCCTCCCCAGATACCAATTACAACTGGGCATACCTCTACCATTAAGGGGAGGATCAAAGTGCATCTGATAACCCACAGCATAGGGGTTACAATGTTCCATTTCCTAGTGTAGAAAAGGAGATTGGAACTATCCTGCTTCAGCATATGATCAGGATGTAGTTGGTACCATTACTAAGACCTTACCAGAGGCAACTACTGATGAAGGACATAGTCCTAAGGCAGGAAGTCCCCAGTTCCAAGACAAAGGGGCACATGCTACAACTGATCTACACTCAGTGCATGTTCATCCTGATTCTATCAGGAGGTCAAGTGATTCAGTACCCACTGATGATGACCTGGGCTTCTTTTACGACGTCTTAGCCCAAAACACCATCCTGGAAGAGGAGGTGAGCAGACTCAAAGAGCTGCTTGCCAAAACTTCTACAGATCAAAGACCATCTGCCTTTCAAACCCCACAGATGGCACCTTCATCCGAAGGTCTCCTAAACACAGAGCCACTCCCAAATTCTCATCCACCTGCCTCTGCTTTTGGCACTTTCTCAGGAACAGAACCCCCTAAGCAAATAGCTGTTATCTTCCAAATTCCCTACCTCTCATCACACCTATAATCACTGATATAGTGATCAAAGCCATTGATGAGAGGCTTTCCTCAGTCATAGAACCCTTGATAGAAGAAGTTGTGGGCAAACAGGTTTCTGACAATCAAACTCTTGCAACCACTGCAACCAAAAGAGGGAGATTCAGTCAGTGAAAGCAAAAAGAAAGAGGAGTGCAGAAAGGAAAGAGAAAGAGAAAGAACAGAAGTGACAGTAGTGGAAAAAGAGAAGGATTTGGCTGCGGAGACTAAAAAAAAGAAGGAGAAAGAAGCTGACATGGAGAAATCAAAGAAAAGAAAGAATGAGAAAGAGACTGCCTTAGAGCTGATGGTGAAAGAGGCTGATGCTGAACACAGCAGATCAATGGATAACATCATTGATCAGTTGTTTAGGCAAGGCCATGACACTGACAAACTTGACTCTGAGATTAGAAGATTAGAGATTGAAGAAATCCAAAACAGATGGGCAAGTTATGATGTGTTAGAAAGAGAAAGGTTGGAGATCATGATCAGATTTATAGCAAAATATCTTGGAAGATCAATGATCGAAATCAAGGCTTGGTCCAGGGACAACATCTTGGCAATAACCACCAAGATCTGTTCGTCTGAAGTATACATTAAAGGATTAGTTATTGAAACTTTAAATGAAGCTGGTGCTGGGAGCAGGACTGAACTAGCCAAGCAATCTAAAGCCACACTCACTTCCAAAATGCTAGAACAGCCTGTCAACATTCCACACCTACACCACCAAAACAACAACCCACTAAACCAACTCCCCTACCCTCAAAACCAGTAGCCGATGATGTACCCCAGAAGGAGAAGAGAAGGGTATTGAGGCTAGAAGATGATGAAGAAGATGATGATGAAGATAGACTGCCACTCTCAGCTGTTATACAGTTGCCGAAGGCCGCAAGTCACTCCTCAACCATTACTCCTGAAACCCAAAGACAAATTGTGAAAGTAAAGCTAGAAGAAGAAGAACTTCACAAACAACACGATGAGGAATTGTTGAGGAGGGTTGACAAAGCATATGCAGCCATATCTTCTATCATCAACATGAAGAAGCAAGCTCTCAGATTATACACTCTTAAGCATACATTTCAATATCAAAAGGAGAAAGTAAGGATTTGGCCTGATCCCAGGGTGTCTCACAGGATTCACAAGAAAAACATACCACAGAGATACATTGGCCAGGTGAAAAAGATTGTGGATGAAGTGATCTCCCTGGTCTTTGTAGTATCACCCTGGGAAATCCTAGAAGACTTCAAGAAAGCTTATAAAGCTAACCAACCCCACAGAAGATGCTTGAAAATAAAATGGTGAAAAAGGGGTTAGTTTATAAGAGGCTTGAAGAAGCCAGAAGGAATGAGCTCCAGTTGTTCCTAGAGGGTAATCACCCTGATGAATTTGCTTATAGAATAATAACAACTGTGGAGCTAAAGAATGGGAAACAGGTCAAATACCTATCTGAGTACTATGGGCCTGAATCATTATTTGAAGGAGGTGCTGAAGAGCTGACCATGGAGGAAGAAATTACCTTCCTTGAGGCCTACACAAGAGAGTCATATAGACTCATAGTGGGGAAGTAGATCTCATGGATGGGGTAACAAATCTGTGTCCAGTTCCCCAAGACAGAGTTTCCATTCATACTTTGCCAAACAGATCATTGAGACTTCTTCCAGGCCTGTGCTTAAAAGGGTCACTTCTGAGCTGATCTAGAAGACAAAAAGACCAATCCTTCTGCCATAATAAGTGGGACATCTTCAATAAGTTTAGAGGTTTTGGCTGCATTGGTTCAAGGGGAGTTTGTTGGACCAAAAGAACCAATGAGCCTGATCAGAAAAACCTCTAAGTCCCACAGACATCATAACAACTGCTGAAGACTTGATCAGCTATTGACAAAGTCTGAAGATTTAAACAGCTGAAGAACTAAAGTAATGAAGACTTCAACAGCTGAAGACCAAAGTCTGAAGATCAACAGCTAAAGAACAAAGTACTGAAGATCAACAGCTGAAGTACAAAGACTGAAGACATTAGCTGATGAAAACAGTTGAAGTTCAAGTACAAGTACTGAAGCTTTCAAAGTTTGTTACAACAGCTGAAGAAACATTCTTCAGTTGTTGTAATGGTTTCATTTCAGTAGTTTTTTTTTTCGTTTCAGTATTTGTAAAACGACTGAACAGCATGTTCTTCAGTCATTGTAGTTTCAGTAGTTTCTTTTCAGTAGTTGTAGTGATAGTTAACACTTAGCATTTTTGTAAGAAGATGTCAGCTGTTTGACATCTTCAGTAGTTGTGTTAACTATCGTTAGTTTGAATAAATTATGTTAGATGTCACTATCAAGTGACATCAGCAGACGTCACATCTCCTATATAAGAGATGTTGACCTAATTGTATGGGTGACATTCTGTTACCACGAAAGTGAATATTGAATGAAATATATTTGCAGAATTCTCTCTGTCTATAACCGTTTGTTCTTGTCTTGAATATCTTTTGTGTTCTTGTGAATTGGCTAATTCATTGTTTGATTTCCGCTGCTATACTCTCTAATCAATCAAACGTAGATCGCTGATCCATCAACCTTTTTTACTCTAGCATATCGATTTTCAAGCCTTCTTAACACCCTCGTGGACTAAATCAATCAAATTCGACGGTAATGGTCAATGTAATCAAACTAAACAACCACAAAGGACCATTAATTTCTACATTCAAATAGAAACCAAAACCGAACATGAAAATAGATAAATCACCTCTAAAATCGATCCTCTTATACACGAAATGCATCCACAACACCCCACAAACATCTTTGAACACTCTTGGCTCACAAATCTTCTAAATTCTATCCTTATGATGACTTTTCATACATGAAATCGTTCATTAAGCTCTAGACCATGGAATCAAGTTGAAAGTGATCAATAAAACCACTGTTATCACTCAATAAAAACCAAGAATCAAACTATCGTTATGGAATGAATGTAATTACATGTCAAAAATAAAACTCAATGTGCGATTGATGAAAATAAGTCAAATCAAGGTAACACGACCAAGAAGATAAGATTTCTTATTATTTCAATCGAATTGGGCGACTATAGATTTGTGTATCAAGGTATTTGGTAAAGATTAATAGAATACATGAAAAAGGAACACGTTATACAAAAATGTTATTCAATAATAGTTATCGCATGGATAGTTTTTACTAACCGTATCAACCTTTTTAACTCTACCATTTTGATTTTCAAGCCTTCTATACAACCTCTTGAACTAAATTAATCATATTCGATGGTAATGATCAATGTAATCAACTAAACAAACACAAAGGGAAAATAGTATCTACATTCAAATAGATACCAAAACCAAACATGAAAATAAACAAATTACCTCTGAAATCGATCCTCTTGCGCCCAAAATGCATCCATAACACTCCACAAACATCTTTGAACATACTTGGCTTAAAAATATAGTGAATTCTATCCATATGATGACTTTTGATCCATGAAATCCTTCATTAAGCTCTAGACCATGGATATGAATAAAAATTGATGAATAATATCACTCTTGTCACTCAATAAGAATCAAGAATCAAACTATCATTATGAAATGAAAGTAATTACACATCAAACATAAAACTCAATGTGCGATTGATGAAAATAAGTCAAATCAAGGTAACACGACAAGAAGATAAGATTTCTTATTGATTCAATTGAAACTGTGCGATTATAGATTTGTGCATTAAAGTATTTGTGAAACTTTAATGGAATATATTAAAAGGAACTAGTTATAAAAAAAATGTTATATATCATAGTTATCGCATGGATAGGTTTTGCTAACCGTATCAACATTTTTTACTCTACCATATCGATTTTCAAGCCTGTTAAACAACCTCCTGAACTAAATTAATCAAATTCGATGGTAATGGTCATTAATATCTACATTCGAATAGAAACCAAAACCGAACAAGAAAATAAACAAATCACCTCTGAAATCAATCCTTTTATGCACAAAATGCATCCATAAAATTCGATGTGCGATTGACGTAAATAAGTCAAATTAAGGTAACACCACCAAGAAGATAAGATTGATTATTGTTTCAATTGAAACTGGGAGATTATAGATTTGTGCATCAAAGTATTTGTGATACTTTAATAGAATACATGAAAATGGAATATTTATACAAAAACGTTATATATAATAGTTATCGCATGGATAGTTTTTACTAACCGTATCAACCTTTTTTACTCTACCATATCGATTTTCAAGCCTTCTATACACCCTCCTGAACTAAATTAATCAAATTCGATGGTAATGGTCAATGTAATCAAACTAGACAACCACAAGGACCATTAATTTCTACATTCAAATAGAAACCAAAACCAAACATGAAAATAAACAAATCACCTCTGAAATCGATCCTTTTATGCACAAAATGCATCCATAAAAATCAATGTGTGATTGATGAAAATAAGTCAAATTATTTGTGCATCAAAGTATTTGTGGAACTTTAATAGAATACATGAAAAAGGAATTAGTTATAAAAAACATTATATAAAATAGTTATCGCATGGATAGTTTTTACTAACCGTATCAACCTTTTTTACTCTACCATATCGATTTTCAAGCCTTCTATACACCCTCCTGAACTAAACAAATCAAATTCGATCGTAATGGTCAATGCAATCAAACTAAACAACACAAAGGGCCAATAGTATCTACATTCAAATAGAAACCAAAACCGAACATGAAAGTAAACAAATCACCTCTCAAATGGATCTTCTTATACACAAAATGCATCCACCACACTCCACAAACATCGTTGAACCCTCTTGGATCACAACTCTACTAAATTCTATCGATATGATGACTTTTGATGCATGAAATCCTTCATTAAGCTCTAGACCATGGATACGAGTTGAAAATGATCAATAAAACCACTCTCATCACTCAATAACAATCAAGAATCAAACTATCATTTGGGAATGAAAGTAATTACACGTCAAACATAAAATTCAATGTGCGATTGATGAAAATAAGTCAAAATTAAGGTAACACCACCAAGAAGATAAGATTGATTATTGTTTCAATTGAAACTGGGCGATTATAGATTTGTGCATCAAAGTATTTGTGGAACTTTAATAGAATACATGAAAAAGGAACTAGTTATACAAAAACGTTTATATAATAGTTATCGCATGGATAGTTTTTACCAACCGTATCAACCTTTTTTACTCTACCATATCGATTTTCAAGCCTTCTATACACCCTCCTAAACTAAATTAATCAAATTCGATGGTAATGGTCAATGTAATCAAACTAAACAACAACACAAAGGGCCATTAATATTTACATTCGAATAGAAACCAAAACGAAAAAGAAAATAAACAAATCACCTCTGAAATCGATCCTTTTATGCACAAAATGCAGCCATAAAATTCAATGTGCGATTGATGAAAACAAGTCAAATTAAGGTAACACCACCAAGAAGATAAGATTGATTATTGTTTCAATTGAAACTAGGCGATTATAGATTTGTGCAGCAAACTATTTGTGAAACTTTAATAGAATACATGAAAAAGGAACTAGTGATACAAAAACGTTATATATAAGAGTTATCGCATGGGTAGTTTTTGCTAACCGTATCAACCTTTTTCACTCTACCATATCGATTTTCAATCCTTCTAAAACCCTCCAAAACTAAACAAATCAAATTTGATGGTAATGGTCAATGCAATCAAACTAAACAACCACAAAGGGCCAACAGTATCTACATTCAAATAGAAACCAAAACCGAACATGAAAGTAAACAAATCACCTCTGAAATCGATCCTCTTATACACAAAATGCATCCACCACACTCCACAAACATCTTTGAACACTCTTGGCTCACAAGTCTACTAAATTCTATCGATATGATGACTTTTGATGCATGAAATCCTTCATTAAGCTCTAGACCATGGATACGAGTTGAAAATGATCAATAAAACCACTCTCATCACTCAATAACAATCAAGAATCAAACTATCCTTTGGGAATGAAAGTAATTACACGTCAAACATAAAATTCAATGTGCGATTGATGAAAATAAGTCAAAATTAAGGTAACACCACCAAGAAGATAAGATTGATTATTGTTTCAATTGAAACTGGGCGATTATAGATTTGTGCATCAAAGTATTTGTGGAACTTTAATAGAATACATGAAAAAGGAACTAGTTATACAAAAAGGTTATTATTAATAGTTATCGCATGGATAGTTTTTACTAACCGTATCAACCTTTTTTACTCTACCATATCGATTTTCAAGCCTTCTATACACCCTCCTAAACTAAATTAATCAAATTCGATGGTAATGGTCAATGTAATCAAACTAAACACAACAAAGGGCCATTAATATCTACATTCGAATAGAAACCAAAACCGAAAAAGAAAATAAACAAATCACCTCTGAAATCGATCCTTTTATGCACAAAATGCAGCCATAAAATTCAATGTGCGATTGATGAAAACAAGTCAAATTAAGGTAACACCACCAAGAAGATAAGATTGATTATTGTTTCAATTGAAACTAGGCGATTATAGATTTGTGCAGCAAAGTATTATGAAACTTTAATAGAATACATGAAAAAGGAACTAGTTATACAAAAAAGTTATATATAAGAGTTATCGCATGGGTAGTTTTTGCTAACCGTATCAACCTTTTTCACTCTACCATATCGATTTTCAATCCTTCTAAACACCCTCCAAAACTAAACAAATCAAATTTGATGGTAATGGTCAATGCAATCAAACTAACAACCACAAAGGGCCAACAGTATCTACATTCAAATAGAAACCAAAACCGAACATGAAAGTAAACAAATAACCTCTGAAATTGATCCTCTTATACACAAAATGCATCCACCACACTCCACAAACATCTTTGAACACTCTTGGCTCACAACTCTACTAAATTCTATCGATATGATGACTTTTGATGCATCAAATCCTTCATTAAGCTCTAGACCATGGATACGAGTTGAAAATGATCAATAAAACGACTCTCATCACTCAATAACAATCAAGAATCAAACTATCCTTTGGAATGAAAGTAATTACACGTCAAACATAAAATTCAATGTGCGATTGATGAAAATAAGTCAAAATTAAGGTAACACCACCAAGAAGATAAGATTGATTATTGTTTCAATTGAAACTGGGCGATTATAGATTTGTGCATCAAAGTATTTGTGGAACTTTAATAGAATACATGAAAAAGGAACTAGTTATACAAAAACGTTATATATAATAGTTATCGCATGGATAGTTTTTACTAACCGTATCAACCTTTTTTACTCTACCATATCGATTTTCAAGCCTTCTATACACCTCCTAAACTAAATTAATCAAATTCGATGGTAATGGTCATGTAATCAAACTAAACAACAACAAAGGGCCATAATATCTACATTCGAATAGAAACCAAAACCGAAAAAGAAAATAAACAAATCACCTCTGAAATCTATCCTTTTATGCACAAAATGCAGCCATAAAATTCAATGTGCGATTGATGAAAACAAGTCAAATTAAGGTAACACCACCAAGAAGATAAGATTGATTATTGTTTCAATTGAAACTGGGCGATTATAGATTTGTGCAGCAAACTATTTGTGAAACTTTAATAGAATACATGAAAAAGGAACTAGTCATACAAAAACGTTATATATAAGAGTTATCGCATGGGTAGTTTTTGCTAACCGTATCAACCTTTTTCACTCTACCATATCGATTTTCAATCCTTCTAAACACCCTCCAAAACTAAACAAATCAAATTTGATGGTAATGGTCAATGCAATCAAACTAAACAACCACAAAGGGCCAATAGTATCTACATTCAAATAGAAACCAAAACCGAACATGAAAGTAAACAAATCACCTCTGAAATCGATCCTCTTATACACAAAATGCATCCACCACACTCCACAAACATCTTTGAACACTCTTGGCTCACAACTCTACTAAATTCTATCGATATCATGACTTTTGATGCATGAAATCCTTCATTAAGCTCTAGACCATGGATACGAGTTGAAAATGATCAATAAAACCACTCTCGTCACTCAATAAGAATCAAGAATCAAACTATGGTTAGGGAATGAAAGTAATTACACGTCAAACATAAAATTCAATGTGCGATTGATGAAAATAAGTCAAATTAAGGTAACACCACCAAGAAGATAAGATTGATTATTGTTTCAATTGAAACTGGGCGATTATAGCTTTCTGCATCAAAGTATTTGTGATACTTTAATAGAATACATGAAAAAGGAACTAGTTATACAAAAACGTTATATATAAGAGTTATCGCATGGATAGTTTTTGCTAACCGTATAAACCTTTTTTACTCTATCATATCGATTTTCAAGCCTTCTATACACCCTCCTAAACTAAATTAATCAAATTCGATGGTAATGGTCAATGTAATCAAACTAAACAACAACAAAGGGCCATTAATATCTACATTCGAATAGAAACCAAAACCGAAAAAGAAAATAAACAAATCACCTGTAAAATCAATCCTTTTATGCACAAAATGCATCCATAAAATTCAATGTGCGATTGAAGAAAATAAGTCAAATTAAGGTAACACCACCAAGAAGATAAGATTGATTATTGTTTCAATTGAAACTGGGCGATTATAGATTGTGCATCAAAGTATTTGTGATACTGTAATAGAATACATGAAAAATGAACTAGTTATACAAAAACGTTATATATAAGAGTTATCGCATGGATAGTTTTTGCTAACCGTATAAACCTTTTTTACTCTATCATATCGATTTTCAAGCCTTCTATACACCCTCCTGAAATAAACAAATCAAATTCGATGGTAATGGTCAATGTAATCAAACTCAACACCACAAAGGACCATTAATTTCTACGTTCAAATAGAAACCAAAACCGAACATGAAAATAAACAAATCACCTCTGAAATCGATCCTTTTATACACAAAATGCGTCCACAACACTCCACAAACATTTTTGAACATTCTTGGGTCACAAATCTACTAAATTCTATCGATATGATGAATTTTGATGCATGAAATCCTTTATTAAGCTCTAGGCCATGGGTACGAGTTGAAAATGATCAATAAAACCACTCTCATCACTCAATAAGAATTAAGAATCAAACTATCCTTAGGGAATGAAAGTAATTACACGTCAAACATAAAATTCAATGTGCGATTGATGAAAATAAGTCAAATTAAGGTAACACCACCAAGAAGATAAGATTGATTATTGTTTCAATTGAAACTGGGCGATTATAGATTTGTGCATCAAAGTATTGTGATACTGTAATAGAATACATGAAAAATGAACTAGTTATACAAAAACGTTATATATAAGAGTTATCGCATGGATAGTTTTTGCTAACCGTATAAACCTTTTTACTCTATCATATCGATTTTCAAGCCTTCTATACACCCTCCTGAACTAAACAAATCAAATTCGATGGTAATGGTCAATGTAATCAAACTCAACAACCACAAAGGACCATTAATTTCTACGTTCAAATATAAACCAAAACCGAACATGAAAATAAACAAATCACTTCTGAAATCGATCATCTTATACACAAAATACATCCGCAACACTCCACAAACATCTTTGAACACTCTTGGCTCACAAATCTACTAAATTCTATCCATATGATGACTTTTCATGCATGAAATCCTTCATTAAGATCTAGCCCACGGATACGAGTTGAAAATGATCAATAAAACCACTCTCGTCACTCAATAAGAATCAAGAATCAAACTATCGTTAAGGAATGAAAGTAATACACGTCAAACATAAAACTCAATGTGCGATTGATGAAAATAGGTCAAATTAAGGTAACACCACCAAGAACATAAGATTGAATATTGTTTCAATTGAAACTGGGCGATTATAGATTTGTGCATCAAAGTATTTCTGAAACTTTAATAGAATACATGAAAAAGGAACTAGTTATACAATAACGTTATATATAAGAGTTATCGCATGGATAGTTTTTGCTAACCGTATAAACCATTTTTACTCTACCATATGGATTTTCAAGCCTTCTATACGCCCTCCTGAACTAAATAAATCAAATTCGATGGTAATGGTCAATGTAATCAAACTCAACAACCACAACGGACCATTAATTTCTACATTCAAATAGAAACCAAAACCGAACATGAAAATAAACAAATCACCTCTGAAATCGATCCTCTTATACACAAAATGCATCCACAACACTCCACAAACATCTTTGAACACTCTTGGCTCACAAATCTTCTAAATTATCTCGATATGATGACTTTTGATGCATGAAATCCTTCATTAAGTTCTAGGCCATGGATACGAGTTGAAAATGATCAATAAAACTACTCTCATCACTCAATAAGAATCAAGAATCAAACTATCCTTAGGGAATGAAAGTAATTACACGTCAAACATAAAATTCAATGTGCGATTGATGAAAATAAGTCAAATTAACATAACACCACCAAGAAGATAAGATTGATTTTTGTTTCAATTGAAACTGGGCGATTATAGATTTATGCATCAAAGTATTTGTGAAACTTTAATAGAATACATGAAAAAGGAACTAGTTATACAAAAACGTTATATATAATAGTTATCGCATGGATAGTTTTTCCTAACCGTATGAACCTTTTTTACACTACCATATCGATTTTCAAGCCTTCTATACACCATCCTAAACTAAATTAATCAAATTCGATGGTAATGGTCAATGTAATCAAACTCAACAACCACAAAGGACCATTAATTTCTACATTCAAATAGAAACCAAAACCGAACATGAAAATAAACAAATCACCTCTGAAATCGTTCCTCTTATACACAAAATGCATACACAACACTCCACAAACCTCTTTGAACACTCTTTGCACACAAATCTACTAAATTCTATCCATATGATGACTTTTCATGCATGAAATCCTTCATTAAGCTCTAGACCATGGATACGAGTTGAAAATGATCAATAAAACCACTCTCGTCACTCAATAAGAATCAAGAATCAAACTATCGTTAGGGAATGAAAGTAATTACACGTCAAACATAAAATTCAATGTGCGATTGATGAAAATAAGTCAATATAAGGTAACACACCAAGAAGATAAGATTGATTATTGTTTCAATTGAAACTGGGCGATTATAGCTTTCTGCATCAAAGTATTTGTGATACTTTAATAGAATACATGAAAAAGGAACTAGTTATACAAAAACGTTATATATAAAGTTATCGCATGGATAGTTTTTGCTAACCGTATAAACCTTTTTTACTCTATCATATCGATTTTCAAGCCTTCTATACACCCTCCTGAACTAAACAAATCAAATTCGATGGTAATGGTCAATGTAATCAAACTATGCAACCACAAAGGCCATTAATATCTACATTCGAATAGAAACCAAAACCGAAAAAGAAAATAAACAAATCACTTGTGAAATCAATCCTTTTATGCACAAATGCATCCATAAAATTCAATGTGCGATTGAAGAAAATAAGTCAAATTAAGGTAACACCACCAAGAAGATAAGATTGATTATTGTTTCAATTGAAACTGGGCGATTATAGATTTGTGCATCAAAGTATTTGTGATACTGTAATAGAATACATGAAAAATGAACTAGTTATACAAAAACGTTATATATAAGAGTTATCGCATGGATAGTTTTTGCTAACCGTATAAACCTTTTTTACTCTATCATATCGATTTTCAAGCCTTCTATACACCCTCCTGAAATAAACAAATCAAATTCAATGGTAATGGTCAATGTAATCAAACTCAACAACCACAAAGGACCATTAATTCCTACGTTCAAATAGAAACCAAAACCGAACATGAAAATAAACAAATCACCTCTGAAATCGATCCTTTTATACACAAAATGCGTCAACAACACTCCACAAACATTTTTGAACATTCTTGGGTCACAAATCTACTAAATTCTATCGATATGATGAATTTTGATGCATGAAATCCTTCATTAAGCTCTAGGCCATGGATACGAGTTGAAAATGATCAATAAAACCACTCTCATCACTCAATAAGAATTAAGAATCAAACTATCCTTAGGGAATGAAAGTAATTACACGTCAAACATAAAATTCAATGTGCGATTGATGAAAATAGTCAAATTAAGGTAACACCACCAAGAAGATAAGATTGATTATTGTTTCAATTGAAACTGGGCGATTATAGCTTTCTGCATCAAAGTATTTGTGGAACTTTAATAGAATACATGAAAAAGGAACTAGATATACAAAAACATTATATATAATAGTTATCGCATGGATAGTTTTTACTAACCGTATCAACCTTTTTTACTCTACCATATCGATTTTCAAGCCGTCTATACACCCTCCTGAACTAAATTAATCAAATTCGATGGTAATGGTCAATGTAATCAAACTCAACAACCACAAAGGACCATTAATTTCTACATTCAAATACAAACCAAAACCAAACATGAAAACAAACAAATCACCTCTGAAATCGATCCTCTATACACAAAATGCATCCACAACACTCCACAAACATCTTTGAACAATCTTGACTCACAAATCTACTAAATTCTATCGATATGATGACTTTTGATGCATGAAATCCTTCATTAAGATCTAGCCCACGGATACGAGTTGAAAATGATCAATAAAACCACTCTCGTCACTCGATAAGAATCAAGAATCAAACTATCGTTAAGGAATGAAAGTAATTACACGTCAAACATAAAACTCAATGTGCGATTGATGAAAATAGGTCAAATTAAGGTAACACCACCAAGAAGATAAGATTGATATTGTTTCAATTGAAACTGGGCGATTATAGATTTGTGCATCAAAGTATTTCTGAAACTTTAATAGAATACATGAAAAAGGAACTAGTTATACAATAATGTTATATATAAGAGTTATCGCATAGATAGTTTTTGCTAACCGTATAAACCATTTTTACTCTACCATATCGATTTTCAAGCCTTCTATACGCCCTCCTGAACTAAATAAATCAAATTCGATGGTAATGGTCAATGTAATCAAACACAACAACCACAACGGACCATTAATTTCTACATTCAAATAGAAACCAAAACCGAACATGAAAATAACAAATCACCTCTGAAATCGATCCTCTTATACACAAAATGCATCCACAACACTCCACAAACATCTTTGAACACTCTTGGCTCACAAATCTACTAAATTATCTCGATATGATGACTTTTGATGCATGAAATCCTTCATTAAGTTCTAGGCCATGGATACGAGTTGAAAATGATCAATAAAACTACTCTCATCACTCAATAAGAATCAAGAATCAAACTATCCTTAGGGAATGAAAGTAATTACACGTCAAACATAAAATTCAATGTGCATTGATGAAAATAAGTCAAATTAACATAACACCACCAGAAGATAAGATTGATTTTTGTTTCAATTGAAACTGGGCGATTATAGATTTGTGCATCAAAGTATTTGTGAAACTTTAATAGAATACATGAAAAAGGAACTAGTTATACAAAAACGTTATATATAATAGTTATCGCATGGATAGTTTTTCCTAACCGTATGAACCTTTTTTACTCTACCATATCGATTTTCAAGCCTTCTATACACCATCCTAAACTAAATTAATCAAATTCGATGGTAATGGTCAATGTAATCAAACTCAACAACCACAAAGGACCATTAATTTCTACATTCAAATAGAAACCAAAACCGAACATGAAAATAAACAAATCACCTCTGAAATCGTTCTCTTATACACAAAATGCATACACAACACTCCACAACATCTTTGAACACTCTTTGCACACAAATCTACTAAATTCTATCCATATGATGACTTTTCATGCATGAAATCCTTCATTAAGCTCTAGACCATGGATACGAGTTGAAAATGATCAATAAAACCACTCTCGTCACTCAATAAGAATCAAGAATCAAACTATGGTTAGGGAATGAAAGTAATTAACGTCAAACATAAAATTCAATGTGCGATTGATGAAAATAAGTCAATTAAGGTAACACCACCAAGAAGATAAGATTGATTATTGTTTCAATTGAAACTGGGCGATTATAGCTTTGTGCATCAAAGTATTTGTGATACTTTAATAGAATACATGAAAAAGGAACTAGTTATACAAAAACGTTATATATAAGAGTTATCGCATGGATAGTTTTTGCTAACCGTATAAACCTTTTTTACTCTATCATATCGATTTTCAAGCCTTCTATACACCCTCCTGAACTAAACAAATCAAATTCGATGGTAATGGTCAATGTAATCAAACTCAACAACCACAAAGGACCATAATTTCTATGTTCAAATAGAAACCAAAACCGAACATGAAAATAAACAAATCACTTCTGAAATCGATCATCTTATACACAAAATGCATCCGCACACTCCACAAACATCTTTGAACACTCTTTGCTCACAAATCTACTAAATTCTATCCATATGATGACTTTTCATGCATGAAATCCTTCATTAAGCTCTAGACCATGGATACGAGTTGAAAATGATCAATAAAACCACTCTCGTCACTCAATAAGAATCAAGAATCAAAATCAAACTATCCTTAGGGAATGAAAGTAATTACACGTCAAACATAAAATTCAATGTGCGATTGATGAAAATAAGTCAAATTAAGGTAACACCACCAAGAAGATAAGATTGATTATTGTTTCAATTGAAACTGGGCGATTATAGCTTTGTGCATCAAAGTATTTGTGGAACTTTAATAGAATACATGAAAAAGGAACTAGTTATAGGAAAACGTTATATATAATAGTTATCGCATGGATAGTTTTTGCTAACCGTATAAACCATTTTTACTCTACCATATCGATTTTCAAGCCTTCTATACGCCCTCCTGAACTAAATAAATCAAATTCGATGGTAACGGTCAATGTAATCAAACTCAACAACCACAACGGACCATTAATTTCTACATTCAAATAGAAACCAAAACCGAACATGAAAACAAACAAATCACCTCTGAAATCGATCCTCTTATACACAAAATGCATCCACAACACTCCACAAACATCTTTGAACACTCTTGACTCACAAATCTACTAAATTCTATCGATATGATGACTTTTGATGCATGAAATCCTTCATTAAGCTCTAGGCCATGGATACGAGTTGAAAAAGATCAATAAAACCACTCTCATCACTCAATAAGAATCAAGAATCAAACTATCCTCATGGAATGAAAGTAATTACACGTCAAACATAAAATTCAATGTGCGATTGATGAAAATAAGTCAAATGAAGGTAACACCACCAAGAAGATAAGTTTGATTATTGTTTCAATTGAAATTAGACGATTATCGATTTGTGCATCAAAGTATTTGTGAAACTTTAATAGAATACATGAAAAAGGAACTAGTTATACAAAAATGATATATATAAGAGTTGTCGCATGGATAGTTTTTGCTAACCGTATGAACCTTTTTTACTCTACCCTATCGATTTTCAAGCCTTCTATACACCATCCTAAACTAAATTAATCAAATTCGATGGTAATGGTCAATGTAATTAAACTCAACAACCACAAAGGACCATTAATTTCTACTTTCAAATAGAAACCAAAACCGAACATGAAAATAAACAAATCACCTCTGAAATCGTCCTCTTATACACAAAATGCATCCACAACACTCCACAAACATCTTTGAACACTCTTGCTCACAAATCTACTAAATTCTATCCATATGATGACTTTTCATGCATGAAATCCTTCATTAAGCTCTAGACCATGGATACGAGTTGAAAATGATCAATAAAACCACTCTCGTCACTCAATAAGAATCAAGAATCAAACTATCGTTAGGGAATGAAAGTAATTACACGTCAAACATAAAATTCAATGTGCGATTGATGAAAATAAGTCAAATTAAGGTAACACCACCAAGAAGATAAGATTGATTTTGTTTCAATTGAAACTGGGCGATTATAGATTTGTGCATCAAAGTATTTGTGGAACTTTAATAGAATACATTTAAAACGAACTAGATATACAAAAACGTATATATAATAGTTATCGCATGGATAGTTTTTACTAACCGTATCAACCTTTTTTACTCTACCATATCGATTTTCAAGCCGTCTATACACCCTCCTGAACTAAATAATCAAATTCGATGGTAATGGTCAATGTAATCAAACTCAACAACCACAAAGGACCATTAATTTCTACATTCAAATACAAACCAAAACCAAACATGAAAACAAACAAATCACCTCTGAAATCGATCCTCTTATACACAAAATGCATCCACAACACTCCACAAACATCTTTGAACAATCTTGACTCACAAATCTACTAAATTCTATCGATATGATGACTTTTGATGCATGAAATCCTTCATTAAGCTCTAGGCCATGGATACGAGTTGAAAAAGATCAATAAAACCACTCTCATCACTCAATAAGAATCAAGAATCAAACTATCCTTATGGAATGAAAGTAATTACACGTCAAACATAAAATTCTATGTGCGATTGATGAAAATAAGTCAAATGAAGGTAACACCACCAAGAAGATAAGTTGATTATTGTTTCAATTGAAATTAGACGATTATAGATTTGTGCATCAAAGTATTTGTGAAACTTTAATAGAATACATGAAAAAGGAACTAGTTATACAAAAATGATATATAAGCGTTGTCGCATGGATAGTTTTTGCTAACCGTACGAACCTTTTTTACTCTACCCTATCGATTTTCAAGCCTTCTATACACCATCCTAAACTAAATTAATCAAATTCGATGGTAATGGTCAATGTAATAAACTCAACAACCACAAAGGACCATTAATTTCTACATTCAAATAGAAACCAAAACCGAACATGAAAATAAACAAATCACCTCTGAAATCGTTCCTCTTATACACAAAATGCATACACAACACTCCACAAACATCTTTGAACACTCTTGCACACAAATCTACTAAATTCTATCCATATGATGACTTTTCATGCATGAAATCCTTCATTAAGCTCTAGACCATGGATACGAGTTGAAAATGATCAATAAAACCACTCTCGTCACTTAATAAGAATCAAGAATCAAACTATCGTTAGGGAATGAAAGTAATTACACGTCAAACATAAAATTCAATGTGCGATTGATGAAAATAAGTCAAATTAAGGTAACACACCAAGAAGATAAGATTGATTATTGTTTCAATTGAAACTGGGCGATTATAGATTTGTGCATCAAAGTATTTGTGGAACTTTAATAGAATACATTAAAACGAACTAGTTATACAAAAACGTATATATAATAGTTATCGCATGGATAGTTTTTACTAACCGTATCAACCTTTTTAACACTACCACATCGATTTTCAAGCCTTCCATACACCCTCCTGAACTAAATTAATCAAATTCGATGGTAATGGTCAATGTAATCAAACTCAACAACCACAAAGGACCATAATTTCTACATTCAAATACAAACCAAAACCAAACATGAAAACAAACAAATCACCTCTGAAATCGATCCTCTTATACACAAAATGCATCCACAACACTCCACAAACATCTTTGAACACTCTTGACTCACAAATCTACTAAATTCTATCGATATGATGACTTTTGATGCATGAAATCCTTCATTAAGCTCTAGCCATGGATACGAGTTGAAAAAGATCAATAAAACCACTCTCATCACTCAATAAGAATCAAGAATCAAACTATCCTTATGGAATGAAAGTAATTACACGTCAAACATAAAATTCAATGTGCGATTGATGAAAATAAGTCAAATGAAGGTAACACCACCAAGAAGATAAGTTTGATTATTGTTTCAATTGAAATTGGACGATTATAGATTTGTGCATCAAAGTATTTGTGAAACTTTAATAGAATACATGAAAAAGGAACTAGTTATACAAAAATGATATATATAAGAGTTGTCGCATGGATAGTTTTTGCTAACCGTATGAACCTTTTTTACTCTACCATATCGATTTTCAAGCCTTCTATAAACCATCCTAAACTAAATTAATCAAATTCGATGGTAATGGTCAATGTAATCAAACTCAACAACAACAAAGGACCATTAATTTCTACATTCAAATAGAAACCAAAACCGAACATGAAAATAAACAAATCACCTTTGAAATCGTTCCTCTTATACACAAAATGCATCCACAACACTCCACAAACATCTTTGAACACTCTTTGCTCACAAATCTACTAAATTCTATCCATATGATGACTTTTCATGCATGAAATCCTTCATTAAGCTCTAGACCATGGATACGAGTGGAAAATGATCAATAAAACCACTCTCATCACTCAATAAGAATCAAGAATCAAACTATCCTTAGGGAATGAAAGTAATTACACGTCAAACATAAAATTCAATGTGCGATTGATGAAAATAAGTCAAATTAAGGTAACACCACCAAGAAGATAAGATTGATTATTGTTTCAATTGAAACTGGGCGATTATATCTTTGTGTATCAAAGTATTGTGGAACTTTAATAGAATACATTTAAAACGAACTAGTTATACAAAAACGTTATATATAATAGTTATCACATGGATAGTTTTTACTAACCGTATCAACCTTTTTTACTCTACCATATCGATTTTCAAGCCCTCTATACACCCTCCTGAACTAAATTAATCAAATTCGATGGTAATGGTCAATGTAATCAAACTCAATAACCACAAAGGACCATTAATTTCTACATTCAAATACAAACCAAAACCAAACATGAAAACAAACAAATCACCTCTGAAATCGATCCTCTTATACACAAAATGCATCCATAACACTCCACAAACATCTTTGAACACTCTTGACTCACAAATCTACTAAATTCTATCGATATGATGACTTTTGATGCATGAAATCCTTCATTAAGCTCTAGGCCATGGATACGAGTTGAAAAAGATCAATAAAACCACTCTCATCACTCAATAAGAATCAAGAATCAAACTATCCTATGGAATGAAAGTAATTACACGTCAAACATAAAATTCAATGTGCGATTGATGAAAATAAGTCAAATGAAGGTAACACCACAAGAAGATAAGTTTGATTATTGTTTCAATTGAAATGGGCGATTATAGATTTGTGCATCAAAGTATTTGTGAAACTTTAATAGAATACATGAAAAAGGAACTAGTTATACAAAAATGATATATATAAGAGTTGTCGCATGGATAGTTTTTGCTAACCGTATGAACCTTTTTTACTCTACCATATCGATTTTCAAGCCTTCTATACACCATCCTAAACTAAATTAATCAAATTCGATGGTAATGGTCAATGTAATCAAACTCAACAACCACAAAGGACCATTAATTTCTACATTCAAATAGAAACCAAAACCGAACATGAAAATAACAAATCACCTCTGAAATCGTTCTCTTATACACAAAATGCATACACAACACTCCACAAACATCTTTGAACACTCTTTGCACACAAATCTACTAAATTCTATCCATATGATGACGTTTCATGCATGAAATCCTTCATTAAGCTCTAGACCATGGATACGAGTTGAAAATTGTAAGGATTCCTGAAGTCTGATGCAACCCAAAACTGCCTAAGTGTCTCAACAACATGCACTAAGTACTGAAGTGAAGAATGCTTCGGAAGTTTTACACAATACATTAGAAAAAACATTCTAAGTGTAAAATCTTCCGAAGTCAAGACCAATATCTTCCGAAGCCAAACATGAAGTCTTCCGAAGCTTCAAGAGACAAAGTCTTCCGAAGCTTCACCCTATGAAGACAGATTTCTTCCGAAGACTTTTAGTACACATGCTTTATCTGATGTACTGTTCCATAAAGCACCTTTTCCGCTGCGTCTCTGATAAGTCACCAACTTACAAGAGTTGGTGAAAAGGTCCATGCTTTTGGTAACTGTACATTGAGGTCTTGAGTCTGAAACTTTCCACTTTATGTACTTTATCCTTTTTGTAATGTATAAGGATGTGAGCTATGGCATGTCATAGTCACAAGGTCAAAAGGCAGATATGCCTTTTGATTCTACAATTGATTTTGTTAGTGTCTAGTCAATTGTATCCAGCTGGCTTTCATAGTATAGCCGGCTGTAGGTTGTAGTATAAGTATTTCAAGTTTCTTGTATCTTCGATATGCTTTGTAACACTTGTAAAAGAACTTGAGAAAGCAATATACTGCTCCCTTGAAAACTATACTCTCTTGTTCTATCTCTTGCTTTACTTGTGTTCTTTGTATCACCTTTGGTTACCTAGTTCACTGTTTGATTAAAGTTTAGTTAATCTTCTCATTGTGTTGTTGTGTTGTAATTGTGTTCAAGCCCTTAAACGATCCTGCAATTGGTATCAGAGCACTCAGGCTCGTGATATAAGATCTAACCATCTTAAGATCCCTCACACACAAAAACTAAACTTTTCAAATGGCTTCCATCTCAAAGACTGATATGGAGACTGGAACCATGAACAAATCCCCATTGATCACTCTTGATGACTTTGACACCTGGTGCATGAGGATGGAAGGCTTCATCAGGTCTCTTGACTCAAGAATGTGGGAATCTGTTGAATATGGACCTTTCATACCCAGCACCCCTCTGCTACCGGTGCTGGTATGATTCCTAAAGATGTGGCCAACTACTCAGATGAAGATAGGAAAAGAGTAGAGATTGACAGGAAGGCCATGACTGCTCTTCAGACTGCTATCCCAAACTCTGTGTACAGAGGTTTTAAGAAGTGCAAGACAGCTAAACAGCTGTGGGATGCACTGAAGCTAATGTATGAAGGCTCCTCTGAAGCCAAGGAGAACAAGAAAGATCTTCTGAAGCAGCAGTTTGAAAATTTCACCTTTAAAGCAGGTGAAACCATGACCCAACAATACTTCAGGTATGTTGAGATTGTGGATACCCTTGTGGATGGAGGAGTTCCTCTTGAGAATAGAGACATTGTAAGGAAGTTCATGTCCTCACTTCCTAGGCAATGGACACACTATTGTGTGGTAATCAAGAGGACCGAGAACCTTAAAACTCTTACTCTGACAGAGTTATATGGGATTCTCAGCGGATACCAGATGGAGATGAACTTACAAGGTTCATCTGGCAACTCTAACAATCAAATGGGTTCAGCCCTTCATGTGGTTGAAAGGGACAGCATAGAACCCCAACATCATCTCCTATGCTACCCTGACAACTCACAAAAGGGTCCTTTCATCACCTTCCCGGAGACACCAAGGGAGAACTATACTCAAGGAAGCCCATTCCAAGAGACAAGTTCTTCTCAAGCCTTTGTGTCTGCAGATGAAAGCTGTGGAAATTATCTCTTCACTCTTGAAGACCTAGACTGTATCCATCCAGATGACCTGGAATACATGGAGATAGTTCAGCAGATGGCTCTTCTCACTCACAGAGCCAAGAAGTTCTACAAGAGGACAGGAAGAAGATTTCCAAGCAATGCTACCAGTGGTAAGTTTGGGCTGGATAAAAGCAAAGTTAAGTGTTACAATTGTAACCTTATGGGTCACTTTGCTAGGGAGTGTAAGGCACCTAGAGCAAATGGGGGTCAAACACAACTCAGACCAAACTACACTAACAATACCCCTCAGGCTGAGAAGACAAAGCAACATGCTGCGGTTGCTGTTGAAGAGGGAGGATTTGACTGGAGTTTTCAGATGGAGGATGCTTCTCCAAACCAAGCATTGATGGCTGACCATGATGAAGCCAAGGTATTAGAACATCTTTGCTCCCCTGAATGCATTGCTAAAGTAAATAGATACAGGTCCTACAACCTAGAGATGAGATCTGATCTTGAGTCATTAAACATATTAAAATCTGATTTTAGAAAGTCTGAAAATGATTACAAGTTAAAGATAGAAGACTTGGAGAAAACCATTTCAGTACTAAAACATGAACATACAGATTTTAGAACTCAGATCCAAGATCTCATCACTAAGTTGACTAAGTGCCAGGCTGAGCTTGTGATCAGCAAAGCCCTGGCAGAGAAAAGTGTTCTTGAAGAAGAGACCTTCAAGAACATGATATCCTCATCCCTACACAATAAGGTTTGTTATCAAAATAGACAGGGACTGGGATCAAATGAGATAGCTCCTCCACACACAATCTTGTCTGTAAGATCTCCTAGGTGTGGAACTTGTGAAGATGAGCTTCCTCTCATAGATCCAATAAGTGAGGATGATGAAGAAGTGATAGTGAGGAATCCCTCTGAGAAGAGTGAAGAAGAGGATTCCTCCAAAGGCCACTATCCTTCTGAGGAGAAGAAATTAACTGTGATGACCAAGTCCAAGAGAAAGAACTTGATCAGGAAGAGCAAAAGGAAAGCAAAGAAGGCTCAAGAAATCAAGGCTACCTTTGATGCTAAGCAGAAACAAGTGTTTATCTCTGCAGGTTTCAAAGCTGTAAGGACTGAAGACATCCACCAAAGCTTCTTAGCCAAGAGTTCTGGTTCATGTTCAAATCATCTCAGTACAAAGAAGAAGACTGAGCTGCTGTGTACCACTGCTGCACAGCCTGGACCATCAAATTCCAAGAACAGTTCACAGCCCAAGGGAATTGTATCTGCATCTACCAAGATGAAGGTGAAAAAGGGATGTGACCAAAGCCAGTCTTGCTCTCAAAAGGAGATTTCTTTGAAGAAGAAAATGTTGTGTGTTATGTGTGAAAGTACTTCTCATATTGCCAAGGATTGTCCATACAATCCTAAAAGTACTATCCACATGACCAATACAAAGACTTCAAAGAATCTCAAGAAGTCTAAAGCTTCGGAAGGAAAGTCTGTTTCCTTCGGAAGCTCCAAATCAAAGAAGAAGGTAAATGGAAAATTACCTTGGGAAGCAAAGTTGGTCTCGGAAGAATGGAGTTCTTCCGAAGCACTAAAGTCTGCTGCAGTGACTGTAGATTCTTCCGAAGTATCAGTCATTAAAACTTGTGAAGCTCCAAAAGCTTCTAAGGTTTTGAAGGTCAAGTCCAAGACTCCAAAGGTGGTGTGGAAGTCTAAGAAAGACCAAATGACTGAGGTTTCTCCATCAACAACAGCTGAAGATCCCCTCTGTACAACCATAGGATCTATTACTGTTGCATTACCTTCTATTACACTTACTGAACCCAAGACAAGTAAGGCTTGGGTTTCCAAATAACTAATCATTTTCTTTGTGCAGGGACAGCTCAAGACAAACAAGAATGTTTGGATAATTGACAGTGGCTGTTCCAGGCACATGACAGGCAATAGGTCTTTACTTCATAATTTTGAGAGAATTGATGGAGGACCAGTTGCTTTTGGAGGAGATGAAGGTGGTTACATTTATGGAAGGGGCAAGGTCACAAATGGTAAGCTCAGCATTGAGAAGGTAAACTTTGTTAAGGAGCTTGGGTACAATCTTCTGAGTGTATCAATTTTGTGATCAGAGTCATAACATGCTCTTCACTGAGCATGAGTGCATTGTTCTCAAGCCTGGAGTGGTCATTCCTCATGAGCATATCCTGCTCAGAGCCCCCAGGAAAGGGAACATGTACAAGATGGATTTGCAAGAAACATCTCCCTCTGGAGAAGTTTCATGCTTTCTATCTAAATCAAATAGTGATGAGTCTTTCCTATGGCATAAAAGAATGTGCCATGTAAACTTTAAGAATATGAATAAATTAATCAGACATGATCTGGTAACTGGAATGCCAAAGAAAGAGTTTACAAGTGATGATCATTGTGTTGCATGCCTGAAAGGGAAGCAACACAAGGTATCTCACAAGCCTAAGGAAAAGAACTCCATCACTACTCCCCTACACTTATTACATATGGATCTCTTTGGCCCCACCAGTGTAATGAGTTTAGGAAGGACCTTATACTGTTTAGTGATCACAGATGATTTTACAAGATTCACTTGGGTTTTCTTTCTTAGAACTAAATATGAGACTCCTGAGATTCTAAAGAATTCATCTTAAAGATTGAGAATCAATGTGATCACAAGGTCAAAACCATAAGATGTGATCAAGGATCTGAATTCAAGAACCAAATCCTTGATACATTTTGTGATGAAAAGGGTATTACAAGACAATACAGTGCTCCCAGGACTCCTCAGCAAAACGGAGTTGCTGAGAGGAGAAACAGGACACTTATTAAGGCTGCAAGAACTATGTTGTCTGACTCTAAACTGCCTATCACCTTCTGGGCAGAGGCAGTTAATACTGCTTGCTATGTGCAAAACAGAGTTTTAGTAGTTAAGACACATGGTAAGACTCCTTATGAACTTTGGCACAAGAGGAAACCTTTCATTGGTTTTCTCAGGTCATTTGGATGTCCCTGCACCATCTTGAATACCAAAGATCAAGTTGCCAAGTTTGCTGAGAAATCAGACGATGGACACTTCATTGGATACTCTTCTCAAGCTAAAGCCTATAGAGTATACAATCTCAGAACTAGAATCATTGAGGAGTCAGCCAATGTGACTTTCAATGAGCACACTCCCAGTGTGGCTGGTTCTGGTCCGGATTGGCTATTTGATCTTGATTTAGTTACCAACTGTTTTAATAAATCTTGTGAGCATGTTTCAGGATCTGCAGAAAATTTAAATACAGGTGATCCTGATCCAAGATTTGAGCTAGGAAGACCTTCAGCTCCAGTTGAAACTACTTCAGCAAATGAGGTTTCTATCAGCACAACAATGACAAATCCAGCTGATACATCTGGCATGCCTTCAAATTCCAGCTCAGAGGCTTCTCAACCAGATAAAGACATCTCAATTGTAGAAGACAACAATGGTGATGGTGATAGTGATCAAGAATTTCTTGATGCTAATAACCATACCATAGATGACAACATCAATGATGTCACACACTCATTGGATCAAGTTAATCTTGATAGGTGTGATAATATGGAGGATCAATCTTCAAGACCAGATCTAAATTTCTCAAATTTGGATCTATCTCAGCAACTTGCTGTGATCCCTCAGCTAAGGATCCACAAGTCTCATCCTACCACAAACATCATTGGAGATGTTATCTCCAGGGTAAAGACAAGAGGGCAAACCCATGAAGCAAATGTTTGTCTTCACTCTTGTTTTCTATCCCAATCAGAGCCAAAGAAAGTTGAGGAGGCTCTAAAGGATGGAAGTTGGGTTGAAGCTATGCAACAAGAGCTGCTTCAATTCAAAAGGCAAAAAGTTTGGAACCTTTGTCCTCTTCCTCATGGGAAGACTACCATTGGAACCAAATGGGTTTTTAGGAATAAAAAGGATGATAGAGGAATCATCATCAAGAACAAGGCAAGACTAGTTGTTCAAGGATACACACAAGAAGAAGGGATTGACTACACTGATGTCTTTGCTCCTGTAGCTAGACTAGAAGCTGTTAGGATATTCCTGGCATTTGCTACATCCAAGAACTTCAAGGTCTACCAACTTGATGTAAAGTGTGCTTTCTTATATGGAGTGATTGATGAGGAGGTTTATGTCAAACAACCACCTGGTTTTGTAGATCCTGATCATCCTGATTATGTCTGCAAGCTTGACAAAGCTCTCTATGGGCTGCATCAGGCACCCAGGAAGTGGTATGAGACACTGTCTGAGTATCTCTGTAAACATGGTTACAGGAGAGGTACTATAGATGGAACTCTCTTCATCAAAGGACAAGGAAACGACATTCTGCTAGTTCAAGTATATGTGGATGACATCATCTTTGGCTCAACCAATTCAAGGCTCTGCAAAGACTTTGAAAAGCTGATGAAAGATAGATTTGAAATGAGTTCAATGGGAGAACTTAATTTCTTTCTGGGAATTCAAGTGAAGCAGGTTGAAGATGGCATTTTCATAAGTCAGTCAAAGTATGTTCAAGATATACTCAAGAGGTTCAACATGACTGATTGTAAGACTGCTAAGACACCCATAGCCAGAAACCACTCCCTTGGTCCAGATCTTGAGGGGGAGTGTGTAGATGAGCACTTATACAGGGCTATGATTGGGTCTCTTATGTATCTTACAGCTAGCAGGCCTGATATCATGTTTGCTACATGTATTTGTGCAAGATATCAAGCCAATCCTAAGATGTCTCACTTAATCACTGTGAAAAGGATTTTAAGATACCTCAAAGGTGCTTCAACACTTGTTTATGGTATCCAAAGAATTCTAATTTCAATCTGTATGCCTATACAGACAGTGATTATGGTGGCTGCAACATGACTGCAAAGTCTACATCTGGGGGATGTCAATTCCTTGGTGGAAGGGTTGTCTCATGGCAATGCAAGAAACAAACTTGTGTGTCTGCATCAACTGCTGAGGCTGAATACATTGCTGCTGCAAGCTGCTGTGCTCAAGTGCTTTGGATTCAAAATCAGATGCTAGACTACGGATTTAACTTCAAAGAGACTCCTATCCACATAGACAACAACAGTGCTATCTCTATCACTGAGAACCCTGTGCAGCACTCAAGGACCAAACACATCAACATCAGGTATCATTTAATAAGAGATAACTATGAAAAGGGGTTAATTAAACTAGTCAAAGTTCACACAGATGAACAATATGCTGATCTGTTCACAAAAGCTTTTGATGAACAGAGATTTAAGTATCTGATATCAGTTATTGGGATGATTAACTTTGAGTAGACTTTTTCTTAAAACTAATTCTAATTATTTCTTCTTAAAAATATGTGTGTCCTAAGTTGTCTAGTTCATCACTTTCATAAGCTCATGTTTTCTTTGAATGAAAAACTCTTTTTGAAGACTTTCCTTAGATTCTTGAAAATTTTCTGATACTTCGGAAGATAACGTTTTACCTTCGGAAGAAAAATATGTCTTCAAAATAAATGACTGTCTAAGAAATTTTACCTTCGGAAGAAGTCAAAATTTATCTTCCGAAGCTTAAAATTCTTAACTTAGACACTTATTCATTTTTAAGGACTTTTTCCTTCCGAAGCAAAAATTACTTTCGGAAGCTTTGTTCATTCTTATACAAATCATCCAAAAGTTTATTTCTTTTCCGAAGCATAAATCTTTAAGACGCTCAGGAAAATTCTTCCGAAGCCACTTTAGCTTCGGAAGCTTTTTCAATCACAACTTCTGAAGACAAATTACTTTCGGAAGCTTTTCGAATTCCAAGAAAACTACTTTTTGAGCAAAAAGGTAAACTATTTTTCAGAGGTGGGACCGACATACGGATTTCAAAGTTTATCCTTTTCAATAAACTTTATCTAAAATCCTTCTCTCTCATATAAACCCAACGGTTTCCCCCCTCTTCTATCATCTGCTTTTCTTCCATACCTAATACCCAAAGCTTCTCTCTGAAATTTCCTTCCCATTCTTTTCTCTTCATCTCTGAGCTACCTCACAATGGCTGACCTTACACACAGAAATGATCCTCACTTTGCCATGCAGCTACACAGACAACACAATCAGGTTGCTCTGTTATGCTCTGACAAAGATCCTCATTTCTCAGAGGTTTGCCGTTTCTTGTCTTTGTCTCACTACTTCACCTCCCTAACCATTGATCCTCCTCTATATGAGGATCATTTGCTTGAATTCTGGAAGACCTGCCAAGAGGTCATTATGGATGGGGAGAAGGCACTGTCTGCCACAGTGCAGGGGAGAACAATTTTCATCACTCCGGCCATCATCAACCGACATCTTCAGCTGGATGATAAAGCAGGTGAAGTGTTCTTCCCAAAAGAAGTGGTTAATCATTCCTTCGAGCAGATGGGATATGAAGGAGATTTCTCTGTAAAGACCTTCAGGAAAGGGAAGGTCTCATCCCAGTGGAAATACCTGCTCCATGTGGTTATCCACAGCTTATCAAACAAGCATGGTGGATGGGACCAGATTCCTGAGGATCTCTCCTTTATAGTTCATGGGATGGTTCAGGGGGTCAAGTT
>JACCIX010001229.1:0-81553 GCA_025506515.1 Flaveria trinervia
CGTCTGATGAAAGTTGTGCCAACTCTATTTTCACTCTTAAAGACCTGGACTGTATCCATCCAGATGATCTGGAATACATGGAAATAGTCCAGAAGATGGCTCTACTCACTCATAGAGCCAAGAAGTTCTACAAGAGGACTGGAAGGAAGTTTCCAAGCAATGCAACCAGTGGAAAGTTTGGACTGGACAAAGGCAAAGTCAAGTGTTACAATCGTAACTTGATGGGCCACTTTGCCAGAGAGTGTAAGGAACCTAGAACAAATGGTGGCCAAACACAATCCAGACCAAACTACACTGACAAAGCTCTCCATAATGAGTAGAGCCAGAGAGTGTAAGTCAAAGCAGCAAGCTGTTATTGCTGTTGAAGAAGGAGGCTTTGACTGGAGCTTTTAGGTTGAAGATGCCTCTCCAAACCAAGCACTGATGGCAGATCATGATGAAGCCAAGGTATTGGAACATCTCTGTACTCCTGAATGCATTGCTAAAGTTAACAGGTACAGGTCCTATAACTTGGAACTGAGATCTGATATTGAGTCCTTAAACATTTTAAAATCTGATTTTAGAAAGTCTGAAAATGATTATAAGTTGAAAATAGAGGACTTAGAGAAAACCATTTCAGTTCTAAAACATGAACACACAGATATTAGGACTCAAATTAAAGATCTCAGAACCAAGTTAACTGAGTGCCAGGCTGAGCTTGTGATCAGCAAAGCCAGGGCAGAAAAGAGTGTTCTTTAAGAAGAGACCTTGAAAAACATGATATCCTCATCCTTGCACAACAAGGTGTGCTATCAAAACAGACAGGGACTAGGATCCAATGAGATAGCTCCTCCACACACAATCTTATCAATAAGATCTCCTAGGTGTGGAACTTATGAAGATGAGCTTCCTCTCATAGATCCTATGAGTGTGGAGAATGAAGAAAAGATAGTGAAGAATCCCTCTCCAAAGAGTGAAGAGGAGGATTCCAAGAAGGGCCACTATCCTTCTGAGGAGAAAGTGAAGATTGTGATGACCAAGTCCATGAGAAAGAACTTGATTAGAAAGAGCAAAAGAAAGGCAAGGAAGGCTCAAGAGATCAAGGCTACTTTCGACTCTAAGCAGAAACAAGTTTTTATTGTGCAGGGTTTAAAGTGGTAGGGACTGAAGGCATCAACCAAAACTTTGCTAAGAGTTCTGGTTCTTGCTCAACTCATCTCAGCAGCAAGAAGAAGACTCATCTGCTGTATACCACTGCTGCACAACCTGGTCCATCAAACTCCAAGCACAGTTCTCAGCCCAAGAGGACTGTCTCAGTATCTGCAAAGATGAAGGTGGAGAAGGGAAGTGACCAAAGACAGTCTAACTCTCAAGACAAGGCTCTTGTGATGAAGAAGATGAATTGTGTTATGTGTGACAACACCACTCACATTGCAAAGGATTGTCCTTTCAATCCTAAAGGTACTGTCCATATGGCCAAAATAAAGGCTTCAAAGAGTTCTAAGAAGATTCAAGCTTCGGAAGGAAAACCAGTTTCCTTCGGAAGTTCCAAATCTAACAAGAAGGGAAGTGGAAAATTCTCTTCGGAAGAATATTTGGTCTCGGAAGAAAGGAGTTCTTCCGAAGCACTGAAGCCTGCTGCAGTGTTTACAGAATCTTCCGAAGGTTCGGTCATCAAAACTTCTGAAGCTCCAAAAGCTTCTAAAGTTTTGAAGGTCAAGTCCAAGACTCCAAAGGTGGTGTGGACGTCTAAGAAAGACCAAATGGTTGAGATTTCACCATCAAAAACAGCTCAAGATCCTTTTTGTACAACCATAGGATCTATTACTACTAAATTACCTTCTGCAAATGAGCCCAAGACAAGCAAGGCTTGGGTTTCCAGATGTAACTAATCATTCTCTTTTGTGCAGGGACAGCTAAAGACAGACAGAAATGTCTGGATCATAGACAGTGGCTGCTCTAGGCACATGACTGGTAATAGGTCACTACTCCAGAACTTTGAAAGGATTGATGGAGGACCTATTGCTTTTAGAGGAGATGAAGGTGGTTACATTTTTGGTAGGGGCAAGGTCACAAATGGTAAGCGCAACATAGAAAAGGTGGTTAAATTTCTGAGTGTATCTCAATTTTGTGATCTGAGTCATAACATGCTCTTAACTGAGCATGAGTGCATTGTTCTTAAGCCTGGTATGGTCATTCCTCATGAGCATATCCTGCTTAGAGCCCCCAGGAAAGGAAACATGTACAAGATGGATTTTCAAGAAACCTCTCCCTCTGGAGAAGTTTCATGCTTTCTGTCTAAAGCCAATAGTGATGAGTCTTTCCTATGGCATAAAAGAATGTGCCATGTAAAATTTAAGAACATGAATAAGTTAATTAAGCATGACTTGGTAACTGGAATGCCAAAGAAAGAGTTTACAAGTGATGACCACTGTGTTGCATGCCTGAAAGGGAAGCAACATAAGGTATCTCACAAGCCTAAGGAAAAGAACTCAATCACTACTCCCTTACACTTGTTACATATGGATCTCTTTGGCCACACCAGTGTAATGAGTTTAGGAAGGACCTTATACTATCTAGTGATCACAGATGACTTTACAAGATTCACTTGGCTTTCTTTCTTAGAACTAAGGATGAGACTCCTGAGATTCTGAAGAATTTCATCTTAAAGATTGAGAATAAATCTGATCACAAGGTCAAGATCATAAGATGTGATCAAGGAACCAAATTTAAGAACCATATCCTTGACACATTCTATGATGAAAAGGGTATTACAAGACAATTTAGTGCTCCCAGGACTCCTCAACAAAACGGTGTTGCTGAGAGGAGAAACACAACACTGATTGAAGCTGCAAGAACCATGTTGTCTGACTCTAAACTGCCCATCACCTTCTGGGCAGAGGCAGTTAACACTGCCTGCTATGTGCAGAATAGAGTTTTAGTAGTTAAGACTCATGGCAAGACTCCTTATGAACTTCAGCACAAGAGGAGACCAATCATTAGTTTTCTCAGGTCATTTGGATGTCCTTGCACCATCTTGAATACCAAAGATCAAATTGCCAAGTTTGCTGAGAAATCAGATGATGGACACTTTATTGGATACTCTTCCCAAGCTAAGGCTTATAGAGTATACAATCTCAGAACTAGAATTGTTGAGGAGTCAGCGAATGTGACTGTCAATGAACACACACGTGTTATTGGTTCTGGTCCGGATTGGCTGTTTGATCTTGATTTGGTTACCAACTGTTTTAACAAATCTTGTGAGAATGTTTTAGGATCTGCAGAAAATTTAAATACAGATGATCCTGATCCAAGATTTGAGCTAGGAAGATCTTCAAGACACATATCTTCAGCTCCAGTGGGAACCACTTCTGCAAATGAGGTTTCCATCAGCCCTACAATGACAAATTCAGCTGATACATTTGGTATGCTTTCAGATTCCAGCTCAGAGGCTCTACAACCAGATAAGAACACCTCAACTATGGAAGACAACAATGGTGATGGTGACAGTGACCAAGAATTTCTTGATGCCACTAACCACACTATGGATGAGAACATCAATGATGTCACACACTACTTGGATCAAGTTTCACTTGAAAAGTGTTCTGATGTGGTGAGAGAAATATCTATGCCAGATCTAAATTTCTCAAATTTAGATCTTTCTCACCAACTTACTGTGATCCCTTAGCTTAGGATACACAAGTCTCACCCTACCACAAACATCATTGGAGATGTTATCTTAGGGATAAAGACAAGAGGACAAACCCATGAAGCAAATGTTTGTCTTCACTCTTGCTTTTTGTCCCAGATAGAGCCAACGAAAGTTGATGAAGCTCTAAAGGATGGAAGTTGGGTTGAAGCTATACAACAAGAGCTGCTTCAATTCAAAAGGCAGCAATTTTGGAACCTTTGTCCTCTTCCTTCTGGGAAGACTACCATTGGAACCAAATGGGTGTTTAGGAACAAGAAAGATGATAGAGGCGTCATCATCAAGAACAAAGCTAGACTGGTTGTTCAAGGATACACATAAGAAGAAGGGATTGACTACACTGATGTCTTTGCTCCAGTGGCAAGATTAGAAGCTGTTAGGATATTCCTAGCATTTGCTACATCTAAGAACTTCAAGGTTTTTCAACTTGATGTGAAGTGTGCCTTTTTGTATGCAGTGATAGATGAAGAGGTTTATGTCAAAAAGCCACCTGGTTTTGTAGATCCTGATCATCCTGATCATGTCTGCAAGCTTGACAAAGCTCTCTATGGGCTGCATCAGGCACCGGGAAGTGGTATGAGACACTGTCTGAGTATCTCTGTAAACATGGATACAGGAGGGGTACTATAGATGGAACTCTCTTCATCAAAGGACAAGGGAAAGACATATTGCTAGTTCAGGTATATGTGGATGACATCATCTTTGGTTCAACTAATCCAAAGCTCTGCAAAGACTTTGAGAAGCTGATGAAAGACAGATTTGAAATGAGTGCCATGGGGGAACTCAATTTCTTTCTGGGAATTCAAGTGAAGCAAGTTGAAGATGGCATCTTCATAAGTCAGTCAAAGTATGTTCAGCACATACTCAAGAGGTTTAACATGACTGACTGTAAGATTGCTAAGACACCCATAGCCAGAAACCACTCTCTTGGTCCTGATCTTGAGGGGGAGTGTGTAGATGAGCATTTATACAAGGCTATGATTGGGTCTCTTATGTATCTTACTGCTAGCAGACCTGATATCATGTTTGCTACATGTATTTGTGCAAGATATCAATCCAACCCTAAGATGTCTCACCTTATCACTATCAAGAGGATTCTAAGATACCTTAAGGGTGCATCAACACTTGGCCTATGGTATCCTAAGAATTCTGACTTCAATCTGTATGCCTATACAGATAGTGATTATGGTGGTTGCAACATGATTGAAACGTCTACATCTGGGGGATGTCAATTTCTAGGTGGAAGGGTTGTCTCATGGCAATGCAAGAAACAATCCTGTGTCTCTCATCAACTGTTGAAGCTAAATACATTGCTGCTGCAAGCTGCTGTGCTCAAGTACTTTGGATTCAAAATCAGATGCTGGACTATGGATTAAACTTCAAGGAGACTCCCATTCATATAGACAACAACAGTGCTATCTCAATCACAAAGAACCCTGTGCAGCACTCAAGGACAAAGCACATGAATATCAGGTATCATTTAATAAGAGATAAATATGAAAAGGGACTAATTAAACTAGTCAAGGTTCACATAGATGAACAATATGCTCATCTGTTTACAAAGATTTTTGATGAACAGAGATTTAAATATCTTATATCAGCTATTGGGATGATAAACCTTGAGTAAGCTTTTCTAAAAACTAATTCTTATTATTTCTTAAAATATGTGTGCCCTAAGTTGTCTAGTTCATCACTTTCATAAGCTCATGTTTTCATTGGATGAAAATTTCTTTTTGAAGACTTTCCTTAGATTTTTTAAAATTTCTGATACTTCGGAAGTTTTGTTTTTAACTTCGGAAGTAAATCATGCCTTCAATTAAATAACTGTCTAAGAAGTTTACCTTTGGAAGAGTTTTCAAAATTTATCTTCCGAAGCTTAAATATTTGTCTCAGACACTTATTCAATTTTAAGGACCATTTACTTCCGAAGCAAAAATAACTCTCGGAAGCTTTGTCTGTTAACACACAAAGCACTCAAGCTTAATTTTTCTTCCGAAGCAAAATTTCAAATCTCTCAGGAAATTCTTCCGAAGTCACTTTAGTTTCAGAAGCTTTTTAATTAAAACTTCCGAAGATAATTAACCTTCGAAAGCTTTTTGACTTCCAAGAAAACTACTTTTTGAGCAAAAAGTAAACTACTTTTTCAGAGGTGGGACCGACATCCGGATTTCAAAGTTTATCCTCTTTCATTAAACTTTATCTGAAATCCCTCTCACATATAAACCCAACGATTTCCCTCTCTTTCTATCATCTGTTCTTCCTCCAAACCTAAAACCCAAATTCCTCTCTGAAATTTCTTTCTTTCTTTTTCCTTCGTCCTTAAGCTACTTCAAAATGGCCAACCTTGCTCACAGAAATCCAACTTTACCATGCAGCTACACAGACAACACAATCAAGTTGCTCTGTTACGCTGTGAGAAAGATCCTCATTTCTCAGAGGTTTGTCATTTCTTGTCTCTGTCGAACTACTTCACCTCCCACACCATTGATCCTCCACTCTATGAGGATCAGTTGCTTGAATTCTGGAAGACCTGCCAAGAGGTCATTATGGATGAGGAGAAGGCACTGTCTGCCACAGTGCAGGGGAGAACAATCTTCATCACTCCAGCGATCATCAACAGACATCTTCAGCCGGATGATGAAGAAGGTGAGGTGTTCTTTCCAAAGGAAGCTGTTAATCATTCCTTTGAGCAGATGGGTCATGAGGGAGATTTCTCTGTAAAGACCATTAGGAAAGGGATGGTCTCATCCCAATGGAGATTCCTGCTCCAGGTGGTCATCCATAGCTTATCAAACAAGCATGGTGGATGGGACCAGATTCCTAAAGATCTCTCCTTCATAGTCCATGGAATGGTTCAAGGGGTCAAATTCAGGTACTCTCAGTTTGTTTATACAAATTTGCTTGCTTATTTAGACTCCTTAGAATATTACATGTTTCCTAGATATGTCCAGTACATTCTTAACTGTGAACTGGGCTCACAGTTAAGGGAAACAGGTAACGTTCTTAAATTGGAACAGATGAAGCCCGACATCTTGAAATATTGAGAAAGTCCATTGTTGGATTCTCTGGGGTAGAAACAGCCATAGTCCCAAAAATGTTAGAGCTCATTGCTCAAGGTGACAACTAGCAGCACAAGCTAGTATTGAACCCACATCTGCTACTTCCTAGCCACCCACACAGCCTCAAATATCCATAACCTACCAAAGGAAATACAAACGAACCCCTGCTCAGACTATTCAATCTGTGGAGGTCCCCATATACTCACCCATACAGGAAGAAATGGACATTGGAGCTCCCATTTCTCCTAAGGAGCAGACCACTCCCATCTCTTCAAGAATCAGTGCTGAGGTTCCTCATGCTCAACCTGATGAGCTCATTAGCCCTACTACCTTAAGCCATCACTCTGAGTCTCAACACTCAAGTGATCAACCTTTAGGGGATAGTTACCTTCTCCAGCCTATAGATCTCAACCAACCAATTCCCAACCTTGACTTCTATACTGATGAAGATATAGGTTTTAGTGAGTATAATGAATCTCTCTTCTTTCCCCCTACTCAAAGAGAGATGAGCACTCCAAAGTCTCCTACATCTATCCCACATCAGTAACCTACAACTGAGGTGGACACTACTGAACCTGTTCAGGAAGTCCATATGGAAGAGGATTTCATTTCTGAAAGTGATTGCATCATTAAGACCTCATCCATGGCAACTCAGCCCACTAACATCTCAAATGAGACTGCCAGTGAGCAGAGGAAATCTAGTAGCCAAGAACTTAGAACTGGTCATGAGAGAAAGGACTTTGGTCTAATCTTCTCCACCCCCAGTGATTCTTCTGATGAAGATGGGGGATCTGAGACTAAAAGTGCAAAAACTATCTAAAACATGCACTTACCTAGTCTCAAAGGTCGGTCACCTTGAATCTCAGGTGACTACCTTACAAAACAGGATCAATGATCAGCAACTTGAGATTTCATATCTTAAGGAAAAACTAGCTAGGACACCCTTAAGAAGAGCTCAACCAAGAACATAAGAACCTGTGGATGTGATTGACCTATCCTCCTGCTCACCTATGCAAGTGGGTGATGCTACCAAAAAGGGGGAGAAAGTCATTCCTGCCACAGAACCTGGGAGTTCCTCTGAGAGAATGGACATTGAGGACTCAACATCCTCACTTGCAACTGTGCATTCTCAGCAACCTCCTCTAGTTCACATTGATGTGGACTACACAGACTCCTTCATACAAAGTCTGTTTGAGGATGGGATACCAAGGGCTATGTCACCTTCATCATCCTTCAATCACATTATTGGGTGGAGGTATGACAACAACAGGAAAGCCCTCATTATCATAAGAGTTCAAGGATAGCAAGAAGTCTTTAATTTTTAGAACTTGGACTACTATGAAGGTCTGGATCTAGTCAACATGCCACTTGTCAACCCAAGCCAATCAAGACAAGCTGACAGACTGGCTAGAAGAATCCAAGACAGGATCATTGCAGAGTTCAGCCTAAGAAGGAGACTAAGGCAATCAGGCAATGTCATCGGTCAACTGGATGTTGAGGCAGACCCTAAGATTAGCTTCATAGGGGAAACCTTGACTGAAGGCCCAGTGACAGAACCTGAGAGCCTTATCTCATCATCTCCAACTACTGCAGAGATCCATATTCCTTCTGAGACACCTGCTGGTGAAGGTGCTTCTCAACCTCTCCCTGGCCTGAGCTCAGATGCTGCAACGAGCAATGAAGGCCAAAGCTCTCTCCACCCTGAGTCACAAAGGTCTATGAGCGACAAAGGGAAAAGAAAGATGACATCTTAGGAGATTGAGGAGGAGAAAGAGAGGAAAATGAGGCTAAGGGGAGAAAGTTCCTCTATTGAGTCTCCAAGACTCATGGAGTCTGCAATCAGGGCTGCCCCCGACCAGATACTCAGAATGATGAGTTAAGGGCAGTCAGGATTAACTATCTGCAGACTAGGAACTATGACATAGATAGTGTCATTTCTCTCCCCTTGGATGAATTGAATGAGCTGGTTGATCTGGAAAGATCAAGAGAGAAGAAGGAGGCAGAAGATGCAGAACTCCTAGTACAAGTCAAAGAAGAGAGAAGAAGAAAAAGACTGTACAAAGGTATGCCTACCCTCTCACTAGTTTAAGAAAGTCCTGAACAAGAGGATGTGGTTCAACAAGAACCTCAGGTAGATAAGGAAGAAGACAAAATCAAGATGATTAACTACCTGAGTGCCACAGGCTTTTATCAGGCAGATGCACTTCTTCCCTTACCTTATGACTATATTGAGTTTGAGTACTTAAAACAACTCGAGCTTGAGTTAGTCAAGGAAAGAAAGACAACAAAGAAGAAGCTGAAGGAAGAAGCTGCAAAGTCAAGAGCCTTCATCCAAAAGAGCATGAAGAAGTCTGCTGATAAACAGAGGATGATGAGCTTCTTGAAGCTGTATGGATTCTCCGGAAGGAGACTTGGACCAATGTCTCTATCCACTATGGATGAGCATATCAGGGTAATCAAGCAGAAGATTAAGAGTGGATAGCTCATTGACTTACACTCCACTCCAAGTCAGGCCCTACCTGAAGTAGAGGTTAAGGTTGAACAAACAGACATAACATAACCTGAACTCTACTCATGCTCAGTAAGCTTCATCTTCTATCCACAGCAGGGTCAACCTCCTTCTCCATCTGAACCTGAGAGAGAGGAAGTCCCAATTGAGAAAGACAGTGAAGATCAATCTAGTGCTGCAGGCCAGTCTTCTCAGTTAAAATTTGGAAAGAGAAGGAAAAGGATGGCTTCTAAACCAAAGTCTAAGAAGAAGAAGAAGCCTGAATCTCCTTCTGAACCTCAGGATGAATCAGAACAGCCTGAGGATGTGTAGCCAGAGGTAGCTCAGTCAACTCTAACCTCAGTAGCTCTCTAGCATCAGGAAGACTCATCTGTCTTGGACATACACCACAAATCCAGAAAGGTGGCATGTTATTAGAGATCAAGGCATTGAAGACATCTATACATGGCAAGATATGTTTTAGTTGCCTCTGCATGATCTCTTTGACATGAGAAGACACTTTGACAGCCTGAAGGATCCTGATCATCTTATGAAGAAAGGAATGGTGATCATCCTAATGAGGACTGTTAATATCTGAAGTTTTTTAAATGTTTTGGTAGCATCAGCCTAGGGGGAGTTTGTAGAGATTAATGAAGAGGCTGATGCAACCTAAAGATCTTTAGTCTTTCCTGCATGTTGCACAAGTGCATTGAAGTAGAATGCTTCAGAAGTTTCACATGTGCAACAGAAATACTCTAAGTGTGAAAACTTCCGAAGCCAAGACCAACATCTTCCGAAGCCAAAGATGAAGTCTTCTGAAGCCTCAGAGACAAAGTCTTCCAAAGTTTCAAGTTCATGAAGACAGATTTCTTCCGAAGACTTTTAGTACATGCTTTATCTGATGTACTATTCCATAAAGCTGGACACCTTTCCACTGCAACTCTGCAAGTCACCAACTAACATGGTTTGGTGAAAAGGTCCATGCTTTTGGTAACTGTATATTGAAGTCTGAGTCTGTAACTTTCTACTTTATGTACTTTATCCTTTTTGTAATAGATAAGGATGTGAGATATGGCATGTCATAGTCACTAGTCAAAAGGCAATCTGCCTTTTGACTCTACAATTGATTTTGTGTGTGTCTAGTCATTGTATCCAGCTGGCTTTCAAAGTATAGCCGCTGTAGGATGTTGTATAAGTATTCATGTTCTTGTATCTTTCGAATATACTTTTGTAACACTTGTAATAGAACATAGAGAAAGCAATATACTGCATTTTTGAAAACCAAACACTTGTGTTCTTTGTGTTTTGTCTCATATATTACTTGTGTTCTTAGTGTCACCACTTGGTTAATCCAGTTCACCGTTTGATCTAAGTTTAGTTTATCTCCTCTTTGTGTTGTTGTGTTGTAACTCTTCACCCTTCAACGATCCTACACACGATTATCATTAAAAACAATGAAAAGATAAAGAAATGGAAGCTACTGTTGATTTCCCGGCGTGCACTGCAGTGTGAAATCGTTTTTGTTCAAGTCTGAAAACAAATGCGGATGAACAAAAACAAATGCGGATGAAGCTTCATCAAATGTGGATGTGTTATACACAAATGCGGATGTGTTATACCCAAATGCAGATGTGTTTACACAAATGCTGATGAATTGTCACAAAATGCGGATGTGTTATACACAAATGTGGATGTGTTATACACAAATGCGGATGTGCTATACCCAAATGCAGATGTGTTATACACAAATGCGGTTGAATTGTCACAAAATGCGGATGACTTGTCACAAATGCGGATGACTTGTCACCAAATGCGGATGACTTGGCAAAAAATGCGGAAGACTTGTCACAATGTGGATGACTTGTCACTAAATGTGAATGCCTTGACACCAAATGCGGTTGACTTATAAACAAATGCGGGTACTTAAAACACAAATGCGGATGCTTTGAAGTCAAATGCGGATGCATTGAAATCAAATGTGGATGCCTTGCAAAAAAATGCGGATGCTTTGCAAACAAATGCGGATGTGTTGCAAGAAATGCTTATGAACAGGACTTCAAAAAGAACAGAAAAACATGAACATGGATGATTGCAACCAACAGGTATGTCCATTGTGATCATGAAAACAAAAAATGATATAATTACATTCGTTATATCATTCACTGTGCTTAATTTCAAAAATTGCAAGACTGTCATGACTTACCAAATATGTTGGTAGGCTCAACTTGGAAGAGAAGATACATGCAGTGATGAATTAAAAATCTTATTCAATAGGGAAACACTCATCACAAAGTACAGGTTTGTATTGGCTTATGTGAGTGCATGTGTGTGTAGTAACCTAAATACCGAGGGGTAATGATGTTTTATGAATCTCTTTCACTCGCATCAAGTTTCATCTTTGTTTTGCTGAGCAAAGAACCTGATGAAACAAGCACATAGTGCAGATGTAATGATCAAAAGATTCCCAATGAAGAACACATCCAAATTGGATGAATCTACAAAAGCAATACATTCTAAGTGAATGAACAAAAGAATCCTATCATGGATCACCTTCCAAAGTGAAGTGAAAAGAATCCTAATATGGATCATCATGAATAGGATCAAAGTAAAAGAATCCTAATCAGGATTAGTGAAAATGAGTGCTCATAATTTAAGTAACCTGGTAAGGAAAGTTGTGAAAAAGTTCTACCATGTATTGTATAAAGATGGTTGATCATTCCATGCTTGTGTGTGTGAGGTACATATTGAGAATTAAATCAACCAAAAATATGATAAATATCATTTGCATCAACAATATCAAACGGGTGTAGGATTCTATATGCCCAAGACACGTAGAATATTGATATGGTTAGTACGTTATGATCCAAGTCGGGTTATACCCAATAACAAGCTTTGCAAACACAAACAATTATTTAATTGATGATATGATCACGCAATTAAATAATCACACCAAATTTAGAAAAGGGTTTTCTAAATAAGTTGCATATGAGATGGAACAACTTATTAGGATATTTTGTTCAAAAATATTATTTGTGATGTTATTTAAGTAGGCTAGATAACATCAAATAATAAAAAGGGTGTAAACTTATACAATTAAATGGTTAAGTGTATAACTTATTAAGTGACTTGTTTAGTATTATGTGTGTGTTTGTTTAAGAGGGAACCCCCTTTGGAACATCTTTTTCGGCCACCCCAAATAAGTGGATTGGCCCTTTTCTCCCTTGAAAACACACACACAATAAAGAAAGTCTTACACTCAAGGTTCACCTCTCACAATACATGCAAAAATCAAAAACAAGAACTCTTCTCTCTCTCTCTAATAGCTCTCGGCATAAGCAGCTGATAAGAAAGGGTTTTGGTTTTTTGGTGGTGTTTGTTCCTAACAAGAAAGTGTTGTGCAATAAAGCTTTGGGTATACAAGCTTGAGAGGACCTCTCTTGGTGCCTTGGTCAATCAATTTGATCCATATCATCCTCCATTTTCGTATTTGACTCCTGGAAGGTAGTCTTAGGTAGCCTCAACACATGGCTGCCCATATTGTTTGCTTTATGTTAACATAGCTAGTTCTATTCACATATAAAGATACTATGTTCATGGGTTTGATTATAACTTTGTTAAAACAAGATGAAAATTGAAAATTTCAGTTTATTAACTAAGTTATTATGCATGTTTCCGCTGCGTTTTTTAGAAAGTTTAATAGGTTAAACTTCGACTTCATCTTCTAACAAATCCTAACATTGGCATCTAGAGCTGGTATGTGGATAGCTAGCTTGTTTTGTCTTTGTTATTTCGGTTTATTTTGGACTTTGAAACCCCTTTTAGGGGCTGCTATGTTCATGTTTTTGGATCCCCTACTTTCAAAGTTATATCACACATGCTTGTGATTAAACTTTGAAAGACATGTATGTTATATTTGTGTTTGTTTGGGCATGATATAACCTGAAATTTCAGTTCATGTTGGCTGAATTTTGGGTTTTCAGTGGGGTTTCATTGTTGGTTTGGTTGATATGTTCATTTTTATTTTAGTGCATAACCTAGCCATCACCTTGTGTTGTTTGGATGTTTGTAATGGTTGTATTCATTCTATCAATTGGGTGTATAATCTATTATTTGTGCTTTGTTTCAAGTGTAATTTATTTATTATGGGCTGTAATAAATAGATTAGGTACTTTTCATATTTCTAAAAATCTTGTATTAGGACATTATGTCTTGTAATATGAAGATGTACGTGATAGAAGCACAAAGGGAAGACATAGAAACATAGAGCATTTGGATGCGGTTTCAAGTGGGAGGTTCTTGGATTTTTTGTGATGTGTTGTTATGACCTTAGGAATGCCTATGGACCACACTTGTGATGGCAAACAAGTGTGGACCACTTTAGATGCTATGGTTATGCACATATGTTTTTTTTGTTTTTATATTATTGTGATTGATGGCATGTATGTGATATTTGTTTTATCAATCCTATCCATGATCAAAACAAACTAATTAAAAGATTCTTAATCATTAAAAGGTTATTAAAATGATTTAATGATTTTAAAGATTAAAATGGGTTTAATCAAAGGATCATATGTATCTTGTATTTGAAAGCATGCAAGTACAAGTACATAGAGTTTTCTAAACTAGAATTATGAAATCTCTAAATATTATCCAACAAGTTTAACACCGTCCTTTTGCACAACACTTGAGTCATTTGGAAACTCTTAATGAGATAAAGGTCACCTAACCATTTAGTGGGAACTTGTGACTTAAGGTGGGGATACCACATTTGTGGGATAATGGTCACCTAACCACTTATGTTGGTAAACTCACATGTGTGTGCAAGTAGGGTAACTTGATTTGCAAACCATGTTAAATGGATCACCTACAATATGGTTTCCAAATGGTGTTGATGGTATTAACATGCCGACTTTACATATGATGTTTCAAGTCGATCCCATACCTCTAGAAGTTGCAAATGGTTGCAATCGTCAAACGTTGACCACCTTATTAATTAAATCGTGGGATAAAGGTCACCTAACCACTATTTAAATGTAATGTTGGGTTCTAGATTTTAATATGCTAACCACCTTAAAAGGTTTTAATTATTAAAACAACAATACCAAAAATACTAAAATAGATCTTTGTTAAATTTTGTAGATGGCCACCAATAATGATAATCATGATAATTCATCGCGTCCGCCCAATTATTGCGAGCGATTCTCCAAAAGTAACGTCTAAATCATAATAATTTTAATGATTGGTATCAAAACTTCAGAATCGTTCTCAAGTAAGAGAGACGATCAATATTTCAGACGACCCTATCCCCGATCAACCTACTGAGGATGATGAGGAGGCCTATAACGATTGGCTGAAGTACACTGAGGACTCCGTCCAAGTGTCTTGTCACATGCTGGCGAGCATGACTCCGGATCTCCAAAACGAGTATGAACATCACGGAGCTTATGACATGATAACCCAGCTGAAGAAACGTTCCAACAGCAAGCGAGGGTTGAGCGCTTTGAAACGGTTCGAGCACTCCATGCATGTCGTATGGACGATAACCAATCGGTTTCATCTTATGTACATAAGATGAAAAGTCACATTGACCGCCTCGAAAGGCTTAATTTTCCTGTCTCGAAGGAATTGGCCACGGATTTGATCCTCAATGGCCTTACCAAGAAGTTCGAGACATTCGTGTTGAACTACAACATGAATGCTTGGGATAAAAGCATTGGTGAGCTTCACTCAATGCTCAAAAAGCCGAGGCGGCCATGGGTAAAAGGGTTTTACCCGTTCACACCATCAATGAAGGTAGGAACAAGAAAAGGCCTCATCCCACACCAAAGGCAAACGTTCCCAAAGGCAAGGGACCCGTATGGGGAAAAGGGAAAGGGGTGGTAAGGGTGCCTCCCAACCACATGAGAAGAAGCAAAAGGTTGCTACTAATGACCCATGCTTCAAGTGTGGGGAGGTTGGACATTGGGCAAGAAATTGTCCTGTCCATCTCCAAGAGTTGAAAGCAAAGAGGGATGCTGGGCAAACCTCAGGTACAATATACATGATCCATATTGACTTAAACATGATATCCTCTAACACATGGGTATTAGATACCGGATGTGGAACTCACATTTGCAATTTGTTGCAGGGGTTCAAAAGAAGTAGTGACTTCAAGTAAGGGGATAGCCTCTACATGGGCAATGGGGCTAAAGTTCAAGTTGAAGCCCGTGGTGACTACATCTTGAAACTTCCAAATGGTTTGGAAGTAATTTTGAACAATGCTTTGTATGCTCCTAGTTTGACTAGGAATATTATTTCTGTAGCCCTATTAAAACAATTTGGATATGTATTATCATTTGTTGAAAAGGATATTCATGTTTCTTTGAATGATATGTTCTACTTTAAAGCTATTCCCATTAATGGTATTTATGAATTGGTTCATGAAAATACTTTAAATAGTTCATTGTACCAAATTAGCACCAAGAAACTCAAGTTGGATTTGAGTGATACCTATCTTTGGCATTGTCATCTTGTCATATAAACAAGAAAAGAATTCAAACACTACAGAAGAATGGTCTTTTAAAAACAAGTGAATGTGATTCATTTGATGTGTGTGAGTCTTGCTTACAAGGAAAAATGACTAAGGCACCCTTTAGTGGAACTAACAAAAGGGCAAAAGATTTATTAGGAATCATACATTCGGATGTATGTGGTCCTTTTAAGCCAATGACTAGGAATGGTGAAAGATACTTCATTACCTTTACTGATGATTATAGTCGCTATGGGTACGTGTATCTGTTAAGACACAAAGATGAAGGTTTTGAAATGTTCAAGATCTTTCAAAATGAAGTACAAAATCAACTCAACAAGTCGATTAAAGTTCTCCGCACCGATAGAGGAGGTGAATACCTAAGTGATGCTTTTCAAGATCATCTTAGGAGTTGTGGGATTGTCTCACAACTCACTCCACCTCGAACACCACACATAATGGTATGTCTGAGAGGAGGAATCGAACCTTATTTGATATGGTCCGATCTATGATGGCTAGAAGCACATTACCTCTATCATTTTGGGGTTTTGCTTTGCTCTCCGCGGCCCGTATTTTAAATATGGCCACAACCAAAAAGGTGGAAAGGACACCTTTTGAGATATGGCATGGAAGAGTTCCATCCCTATCATACTTAAGGGTCTGGGGTTGTGAGGCTTATGTTAAGACTCCCACCCCAAACAAATTGGAAGTCCGATCCACCAAGTGTATCTTTGTTGGATACCCTAGAGATTCTATGGGATATTATTTCTATGATCCACTGGAACAAAAGGTGTTTGTTGCCAGAAAGGGTGAGTTCTTAGAAGCAAAGTTCCTTATGGAAGGAACTAGTAGTAGAATAGTGGATCTTGAGGAGGATCAAGAACCACAACTGATGCACGTTTGGTTGAAACTAGCACTCAACATGAGGATGTTGAAGATGATCAAATGGTTAATCAATACACACAAACCATTCACAGAAAGTGGAGAACTAGTAATCCACCTGAAAGATACGGATTTTTCATGGATGTACGCTATGTGGTAGATTCAGATGAACCAACCACATACCATGATGCACTGTCCAATTCGGATTGTGATAAATGGCTCGAGGTCATGAGTGTTGAGATGCAATCCATGCATGACAATCAAGTATGGGACTTGGTTGTACCACCTCTTAACTCCAAAGTAGTTGGAAGCAAGTAGGTTTTCAAGAAGAAAACCAATATGCATGGAAACTTGGATACTTATAAGGCTAGACTTGTAGCAAAGGGTTTCACTCAAACTCGAGGGGTTGATTATGATGAAACCTTCTCACCTGTTGTGATGCTAAAGTCTATAAGGATATTGTTTTCCATAGCTGCTCATTATGATTATGAGATTTGGCAAATGGATTCTCAAACCGCTTTCCTAAATGGATATCTTGAGGAAGATGTCTGTATGGTTCAGCCTGAAGGTTTTGTCAATCCAAAACATCCTCATAAAGTATACAAGTTCAAGAAATCAATCTATGGATTGAAACAAGCATCAAGAAGTTGGAATCACCATTTTGATGAAGAAATAATTAAATTCGGATTCATCAAGGACGTTGACGAAGCTTGTGTATTAAGAAAGCTAGTGGGAGCATCATCACTTTCCTAGTATTATATGTTGATGACATACTACTATTTGGAATGACATTCCAACCTTGGAAGATGTAAAAACTTGGCTTGGAAGTTGTTTTTCCATCAAGGATCTTGGTGAGGCTGCCTATATTCTGGGAATAAAGATCTATAGGATGATCAAGGGGTTGATTGGTTTAAATCAAAGTGAATACATTGATAAAATCTTGAAAAGGTTCAAGATGGAGAACTCTAAGAAAGGTACGAACCTATTCAAAGAGGAACGATATTAAGCACGACTCAGTGTCCTAGCTCAAAGGATGAGCAAGATAAAATGAAGGAAATCCCATACGCATCTGCTATTGGATCCATCATGTATGCATGATATGCACTAGACCGGACGTGTCATGCGCCTTAAGCATGACAAGCGATACCAGCAAAATCCTGGAAACAGTCATTGGATGGCTGTTAAGAACATACTTAAGTACCTAAGAAGGACAAAAGATATGTTCCTAATCTATGGATCTGGTGATGAGGAACTCGGTGTAAAAGGTTACACGGATGCGAGTTTCGAAATAGATCATGATGATTCACGGTCACAGTCGGGATATATTTTCATTCTGAATGGAGGAGCGGTCTCTTGGAAGAGCTCCAAACAAGATGTGATGGCTCTATCAACTACAGAATCAGAATACATCGCCGCCTCATTGGCAGCTCAAGAAGCTACATGGTTGATGAAATTCATTGCCCATCTAGGGGTTGTCCCTTCCATTCAGGACCCCCTAGAGATCTTTTGTGATAACGAGGGTGCGATTGCTCAAATCAAGGAACCTCGTGCTCATCAAAAGACTAGGCACATTGAGCAGAGATTCAACTACATACGAGATGAAGTTAAAAAGGGAAAGATATGTGTTCGCAAAGTTCACACGATCAAACATTGCAGATCCTCTCACGAAGCTCCTTGAAAAGGCAAAGCATGAAAGTCATGTTTGTGCCATGGGACTTCGATATTCTAGTGATTGGATTTGATGTGTAAATTGTTTACTCTAAATGTCCATAGTCGTTCAGACTTGTGGGAACAAGTGTGAGGGTAGATTATTATGAACTTGGATTGGTTGATATTCATAAGGATGAATATAGAGCAATGGGTTGCTACCAAGGTTCATAGATATTGTGGGATACAAATATTAGACTAACCCACATCTCAAATTTTACTACATGGAATCTTATTGATTGATCATAAGTAAATTGAGTAAAGGCGAATATCATTTGTATCCTCAGACCTGAGATACATATTGGGTTTTGATATTCACCAAGTGTCATACCTTGATTTGGTTATCCGCTGTTCTGAAATAATGGACAGTACATGAGGCTATGTTCAGATATGACCAAGGTGATTGTGAGAAACGTATGTAGTCAAGATGGGATTTGTTCTCTTATTCGTTGAGAGTTAGATGTCTAAGGCGGATAAGTTAAATCAACAAGGAATGATCACTCTGTGACCTTGGATTTAACATGACATCTGAAACAAAAGGATAAATGATTAATTCACCTAAATCATTTCAAGTAGGATACTTGAATGAGATGATGTTATTGAATGGCTATAAGTCATGCGTATTAAGGGTACTAAACCGTTGTTAGGAGGTGTATTTACTACTTGCATCAATCTTCTATGAATCTTGTGCAAGTGGGAGATTGCAGGATTCTATATGCCCAAGACACTCGTAAATATTGATGCGGTTAGTACGTTATGATCCAAGTCGGTTAAACCCAATAACAAGATTTGCAACACAAACAATTATTTAATTGACGATATGATCATGCAATTAAATAATCACCACACAATTTGAAAGATGGGTTTTCTAGATAAGTTGCATATGAGATGGAACAACTTATTAGGATATTTTGTTCAAAAATATTATTTGTGATGTTATTTAAGTAGGTTAGATAACATCAAATAATAAAAAGGGTGTATAACTTATACAATTAAATGGTTAATTGTATAACTTATTAAGTGACTTGTTAGTATTATGTGTGTGTTTGTTCAAGAGGGAAACCCCTTTTGAATATCTTTTTCGGCCGCCCCAAAGAAAGTGGATTGGCCCTTTTCTCCCTTGAAAACACACACACAATAAAGAAAGTCTTACACTCAAGGTTCACCTCTCATAATACATGTAAACTCAAAAACAAGAACTCTTCTCTCTCTCTCTCTGAATAGCTCTCGACATAAGCAGCTGAAAAGAAAGGGTTTTCGGTTTTTTGGTGGTGTTTCTTCCTAACAAGAAAGTGTTGTGCAATCAAACTTTGGGTATACAAGCTTGAGAGGACCTCTCTTGGTGCCTTGGTCATTCGATTTGATCCATATCATCCTCCATTTTCGTATTTGACTCCTGCAAGGTAGTCTTAGGTAGCCTCAACATGGCTGCCCATTTTGTTTGCTTTATGTTAACATAGCTAGCTTCTATTCACATATAAAGATACTATGTTCATGGGTTTGATTATAACTTTGTTAAAACAAGATGAAAATTGAAATTTTCAGTTTATTAACTAAGTTATTATGCATGTTTCCGCTGTGTTTTTCAGAAAGTTTAATAGGTTAAACTTCGACTTCATCTTCTAACAAACCCAACAACACCAACAGGTATGAGTTTAAGAGGACAAACATACCTTCAATCATCAAGTTCATAAACATGTCCATTTTATCATAAAGGATGCACATGTGCAATGTAAGATTGATATGATCCCAACAAAAGATATACTTCTCTTCATTATCAATAATCAATGTATATAATTGTCAAAAAGTTTTTAAATCTTTAAAGTTCTTATCTAGATGTGGATATTGTTGGGGTTTAAACATGTTTATCAAAGTTCATATAACCTTATTTATATGAAAAACGCAGCAGATATAAGATTTAAAACATGTTAATAAGATGATTATTAAACCCATTTAATATGAACCCCAAAGCCATGGATCATTATACAAAATACATACAATGAAAGAAACATAAAATGAAAGAACCACAACTTTGGAGCTGCAGAGAACCGAAATTAAAGAGATGAAAAGGATGTGTTCTTGTGGCTAAACTTCAAGGTAGAAGTTCTCAAGATAGCATACCCCAAGCCTACCAACAAATCACCTTGAATGCTAGGATCTTTGACACCAATTTCCAGCTACAAAACACCTTTTGTTGGCTGAAAAATTCTACTTCTTTTTCTGCCTAAACCGTGAGATTAGAGGAGAGAATAGAGAGAGAGCTTTGGTTGTGTGTGTTCTTGGATGTGATAGAATGAATGAGTGTTCAAGTGTCCAAGACTTGCATGTCTTGGAACTAATAAAATTGGGGCATCCAAGACCAAAAGGGGCGGCCGAAAACGGCCCCCTTTTGTTTCCCTTTCAATTCAAATTTTATAAAAAAAAATATACATCACATCCCTTGTTTTATAAAATTAAAACCATTTTAATTTTATATCACTAACACACACTATTATTTGCCATTGCTTAACTAATTTAAATAATGTACAAATAATCTTTTATGAACAAATTATCTATATAATGATGTTCATCTACAAAAGCAATAATTTAGAAAATCCAATTTTCTAAATTGGTGTCATTATTTATTTGTGTGATCTTATCAACAAATAATTACCTTTTGGTGTTTGTTTGGCTTGTTATTGGGTATGACCCGACTTGGATCATATTACACTAGCCACATCAATTTAATATGAATCTTGGGCAGATCAATACTTTCAATCTTCCACTTGCACAAGATTTATAGAAGATTGATGCAAGCAGCAAATAACGCCTAGCAACGGTTGCTACCCCTAATGTATATGACTAAGTGCCATTCAATAACATTATCCTTTTCAAGTACCTTACTTGAATATGTTTTAGGTGAATTAATCATCTATCCTTTTGTTGCAGATGTCATGTTAAATCCAAGAGACACAGAATTGTCATTCTGTGATGACTTAACTTTAGCAGGCCTTAGACATCTAACTCTCAACGAATAAGAGGAACAAATTCCATCTCGATTACATACGTCTCTCACAATCACCTCATGTTATACCTGAACTCAACCTTATGTACTGCCTTTTCAGAACAGCAAAGAACTAAGTCAAAGTACAATACTTGGTGAATATCAAGACCCAATATGTATCTCAGGTCTGAGGATACAATGATATTCGCCTTTACTCAAAATCTCTTATGACTAATGAGCAAGATTCCATGCAGAAATAATTGAGAGCGGGTCAGTCCAATATCTATATCCCATAGATATCAATGAACCTTGGTAGCAACCTCTTGCTGTATATTCATACCATATGAATATCAACCAATCCAAATCATTATAGTCTTATTTTATAGTTGTTCCCACAAGTATAATCGACTGCGGACGTTTAGAATAACTTATTTATTCATGGATTTAAACATGCTAAAATAGAAGAACAAATGAAATATAACTATAATTAAGTCAAATAACATTAGTTCCAATATCTATATGCAAAATACAACATCAAACCCAGTCACTTGAATATCTAAGTCCCATGGCACAAACATGACCCTCATGCTTTGCCTTTTCGAGGAGCTTTGTGAGTGGATCCGCAACATTTTTATCAGTGTGAACTTTGCGAATACATATCTTTCCCTTTTCAACTTCATCCCTTATGTAGTTGAATCTCCGTTCAATGTGCCGAGTCTTTTGATGAGCACGAGGTTCCTTGATTTGAGCAATCGCACCTCGTTGTCACAAAAGATCTCTAGGGGATCCTGAATGGAAGGGACTACCCCTAGATCGGCTATGAATTTCTTCAGCCATGCAGCTTCCTGTGCTGCCATTGAAGCGGCGACGTATTCTGACTCTGTAGTGGACAACGCTACGACTTCTTGCTTTGAGCTTTTCCAAGAAATAGCTCCCCCATTCAGAATAAAGATGTACCCCGATTGAGATCGTGAATCATCACGATCGGTTTGGAAACTCGCATCCGTGTAACCTTTTACAACGAGTTCCTCTTCACCAGATCCGTAGATCAAGAACATGTCCTTAGTCCTCCTTAGGTACTTTAGAATGTTCTTGACAGCGATCCAATGACTATCACCAGGATTTTGCTGGTATCTACTTGTCATGCTCAAAGCGCATGACACGTCTGGTCTAGTGCATATCATTGCATACATGATGGATCCTATAGCAGATGCATATGGGATAGCCTTCATTCTTGAAGATTTTGAACATTTCAAAAGCTTCATTTTTGTGCCTTAATAAGTACACATACCCATAGCGACTGTAATCGTCGGTAAAGGTAATGAAGTATCTTCACCATTCCTAGCCATGGCTTAAAAGGACCACATACATCCGAATGTATGATACCTAATAAATCTTTTGCCCTTTCGTTAGTTCCACTAAAGGGTGCCTTAGTCAATTTACCTTGTAAACAAGATTCACATACATCAAATGAATCACATTCATTTGTTTTTAAAAGACCGTTCTTTTGAAGTGTTGTATACGTTTCTGTTATATGACCAAGGCGACAATGCCAAAGGTAGGTATCATTCAAATCTAATTTGAGTCTTTTGGTGGTTGCTTGGTACATGGAGCTATCATATGTTATGTTTTCATGAACCAATTCATAAATACCATTACAAGGTATAGCTTTAAAATAAAATACATGATTTAAAGAAACATGAATATCATTGTCAACAAACTTGAAATCATAATCATATTGTCTTAAACGGGAAACAGAAATTATGTTCCTAGTCAAACTAGGAGCATACAATACATTATATAAAATGACTTCCAAACCACTTGGAAGCTTCAAAATGTAGTCTCCTCGGGCTTCAACATGAACCTTTGCACCATTGACCATGAATAGACTTATTTCCCCTTTTGCATAATGCTTATTTCTTTTGAACCCCTGCAATAAATTGCAAATGTGAGTTCCACATCCGGTATCTAATACCCATGTGTTAGAAGAAATAACATTTAGCTCAACATGTATCATGTAAATTATACCTGAGGTTGCCCTGCATCCCTCTTTTCTCTTAACTCTTTGAGATTGACTGGACAATTTCTCATCCAATGCCCTATCTCACCACATTTGAAGCATGGGTCGTTTGCAGCAACCTTTTGCTTCTTCTCCTTGGGGTTCGGAGGTTCCGCCCTAACAACCATCTTCCCCTTTCTTCCAACGTGCCCCTTTCCTTTGGCAACATTTGCCTTAGGAGGGGGTAGAGACCTCTTCTTTCTCCCACCTTCATTAATGGTGAGAACGGGTAAAACCCTTTTTCCCATTCCCGCCTCAGCTGATTTGAGCATCGAATGAAGTTCATTTATGCTCTTGTCCCATCCGTTCATGTTGTAATTCATGACGAATGCCTCAAACCTTTTAGATAGGCCATTAAGGATCAAATCCGTGGCCAACTCCTTTGAGACAGGACAATTTAGCCTTTGAAGGCGGTCGATGTGGCTTTTCATCTTAAGAACATAAGATGAAACTGATTGGGATTCTTCCATCCGACATGCATGAAGTGCTCGAACCGTTTCGAAGCGCTCCACTCTAGCTTGTTGTTGGAACGTTTCCCGCAACTGAGTGATCATGTCATAGGCTCCATGGAGCTCATACTCCTTTTGGAGTTCGGGTGTCATACTTGCTAACATTAAGCAAGAGACTTGGACGGAGTCTTCCACATATTTAACCCAATCATTATAGGCCTCCACATCCTCCTCGTTAGGTTCATCGGGGATGGGATCATCAAGAATGTAGGCCCGCTTTTCTTGCTTGAGAACAATTCTCAAGTTGCGGAACCAATCCATGAAGTTGTTAGGTGTTAGACGATCCCTTTGAAGGATCGCCCTAAGAGATTGGTTGTTTTGGTTTGGTACATCGTTATTAGCGTTGGTGTGGTCGGCCATCTACAAGATTTTACAAAGTTCAATTTTAGTAATCGTTGATATAATTATATATTTCAATATTAATACCCTTTACGTCTCATAGACTATTAAAAAATTTAGAATCCAACGTTATATTTAAATATTGGTTAGGTGACCTTTATCCCATTATTTAAATAAACAAGGTAGTCATATATGACAATTGCAACCCATAACTTCTAATGGTATGGGATCGTTTGAACATCTTATGTTTATAACGGCATGTTTACCCCATCAACACCTTTTATAAAACACATTTTAGGTGATCCATTCAATATATTTTATAAATCAAGTCGCCCTACTTACACACACGTGTGAGTTCACCACATAAGTGGTTAGGTGACCTTTATCCCACAAACATGGCATTATCACCTCAAGTTACAAGTTCCCTCAAAGTGTTTAGGTGACCTTATCCCACTAAGAGTTTGCAAGTAACCTAAGTGTCGTGTAAAAGGATGGTGTTTAACTTGTTTCTCAAAAGGGATTTGTAATTTCATAATTCTTGTTTTAGAAAAGTCCATGTAGTATATGATTGTATGCATTCAACCATATGGTATCCATTTGGTTCTTTTAAATAAAACCCATTTTATTTTGCAAACCAATAACTCCTTTTATAGACCCATTCTATTTAGCTTAATGATTTGAGAACCAATTTCTTGTAATAGTTTGTTCTAGTTGATGGTTTGTTAATGACATCCAAATATCCAAAACAAAACAACATCATAAGCATTCAACCAAGCATAACCAAATAAAACATATATGCATAACAAAGTATACTAAGTTGAGCACACTTGTTTAGCCAAAACAAGTGTGTCAAAAGGTCTTGTCCTAAGGGTTAAGAACATGACACATGGTTGACAAAAGGAACTCCCACTTGATCCACATCTTCAAGCATCCTCTTTGTCCATCTTTTCTTCAAGTCTTGATCTTGAACATCCTTACAAAATATGTATCCTAATACATTTTTCTACTGACTCCTAATCTATTTTTATTACAAACCATATGAATGAATAGATTACAAAACAAGACTTGAAATAAAATAAATATTACATGCCCAAATGAATATAACATGACAACCAATCATTCAATCCAAATGGTCTAGACTTTGTTATGCATAATCAACAACATGAGCAAACATACATAAGAAATCGAATTTCCAGCCCCTTGTGGCCCATGTTTTTGGCCAACATAAACCAAGAACAAATGGGTTTAGAACACATAAACAATCATATAATAATCTAGAGTTTTAAAGATCCTAATATGCATAAAGTAGCATCTTTAAAACACCAAAAAAAGGGGCAAAAAGCAGACCCTAACTCACGGATTTTTGTGTGTCAAGCAACACAAAACCGTGAGCTAGTAATAAGAAACATGTATGCATATGTATAAGTGGTTCTTGATGGCATTTGTTGGGGTTTAAACATGTTTATCAAAGTTCATATAACCTTATTTATATGAAAAACGCAGCGGATATAAGATTTAAAACATGTTAATAAGATGATTATTAAACCCATTTAATATGAACCCCAAAGCCATGGATCATTATACAAAATACATACAATGAAAGAAACATAAAATGAAAGAACCACAACCTTTGGAGCTGCAGAGAACCGAAATTAAAGAGATGAAAAGGATGTGTTCTTGTGGCTAAACTTCAAGGTAGAAGTTCTCAAGATAGCATACCCCAAGCCTACCAACAAATCACCTTGAATGCTAGGATCTTTGACACCAATTTCCAGCTACAAAACACCTTTTGTTGGCTGAAAAATTCTCCTTCTTTTTCTGCCTAAACCGTGAGATTAGAGGAGAGAATAGAGAGAGAGCTTTAGTTGTGTGTGTTCTTGGATGTGATAGAATGAATGAGTGTTCAAGTGTCCAAGACTTGCATGTCTTGGAACTAATAAAATTGGGGCATCCAAGACCAAAAGGGGCGGCCGAAAATGGCCCCCTTTTGTTTCCCTCTCAATTCAAATTTTATAAAAAAAAATATACAATCACATCCCTTGTTTTATAAAATTAAAACCATTTTAATTTTATATCACTAACACACACTATTATTTGCCATTGCTTAACTAATTTAAATAATGTACAAATAATTTTATGAACAAATTATCTATATAATGATGTTCATCTACAAAAGCAATAATTTAGAGAATCCAATTTTCTAAATTGGTGTCATTATTTATTTGTGTGATCTTATCAACAAATAAATTACCTTTTTGGTGTTTGTTTGGCTTGTTATTGGGTATGACCCGACATGGATCATATTACACTAGCCACATCAATTTAATATGAATCTTGGGCAGATCAATACTTTCAGATATAAACTTTAGGGGGAGTAATTTAAAATTTTGGATTAAATCTTTATAGATTGTTACTATCTAAATTACTTTCTTAAAAACATTAAAAACAAAAGAAAAAGAAAATGCATGTGTTGTTGGAGAAGTTATACCATAGTATCTCAGCCTATGCAGATTCTTGTAACCATGAAAAGTCCAAGATCAGTCAAACAATGGGGAATTTGTATCACTTCTCATGTATAAGTCGATTCAAGCAAGAATTGACAACTTCAACAGCCAAAAACTTCATAAGAAAAATTAATCAATGATATCTCTTCATAACATGAAAAATCAAAACAGTCACATTAACTTATGATTAAGTTCAAAAGTTAATGTTGGTAAGTGCATTGGTTAATCCGGGTGAAGGTAACCCATGCTTATAATCAATGCGGGTAGCTTTCTTATTTCCAAGTGAAATTAATGCGGACAATGATTGTACTCTACCGCATTAGTGTGTTACAAGTATACATGAAATTTTGAAGTGTTAAAACCTATGCGGAACAAAAATTGTTCTACCGCATTTGTCAATGCGGATATAATAATTTTCAAGTGTTCAACGCATTTGTCAATGCAGATAAAATTTTAAGTGTCCAACCGCATTTGTCAAATACAGATGAAATTTACACTTCCGCTTTTGTTTTACTCATCCGCATTTGTGGAAACCTATGTTCAACGTTCAAGTATTTTCAAGAAGAAATAATTAAGTGATTAATCTCCTATCAATGAATGATGATCAAGTAAATGTGGATTTTATTCTATCACATTTGCTACAGTGAGCAAATGCTGACAAAGTCAGATCTTTCACATTTGCTACAGTGAGCAAATGCTGACAGTCAGATCTTTCGCATTTGCTACAGTGAGCAAATGCTGACAAATTTTATTTAGCCGCATTTGCTACAATGAGAAATGCTGAATAAGTATTTTCAACCGCATTTGTTACAGTGAACAAGTGCTTATGAACTTAGTTCTTCCGCATTTGCAACAGTGCACAAATACGGATAGAAGAAAACAGAAGTAACAAAACTTCTGCATTTGCTACAGTATGTAAATAAGGATGCCCAAAATCACAAGTTAACTCTTCCGCATTTGCAACAGTAAACAAATGCAGATTAGATAGTTATTGAATTTTTACTTCCGCATTTACAACAGTAAACAAATGCGGACCCAAAGACTTAAAATTTACCCTTCCACATTTGCTACAGTGTTTTGAATATAGTGACCGCATTTGCTCTGAAACTTGTAAAATTTTGTAAAAGCCATTATTTGACTATTTAAAGGAATTTCAAAAGGTCACTTAATACTTTTCAAATCTGAGAGACTACATAGTCAGACGAGTGCTAAAACACAGTAAACCTTCTTTGATCATCTTCATCACCAACAACCAAAGAATTCAGTGTGTTCAAATCAACCTGTTATTGTACTCAATTCCAAACAACAGTAGCATTGATAGAAAGGTGAAATTTCCATAAATTTTTCATGATCTAACTTTCAAACTGTTGAACCAAAAGTGAACGAACAACCAAATGATAATGAAGAACACACAAAATGCAACTTATACAAAGATATGTTATACGTTTTCGACAACAATGAACATGCAAACTAAGAGGAATTTTAACCAGCATGAAAAAACTTCATAGTTGTGTTCATCACAAGAACAGAATCTGATGAAAAACGAAAATGCGTAAGAAATTAATGAAGTAACATCTAATAAATAGTTTATCTAAACATGAAAACAGAGAAAATGTGATTGTTGTACAACAAATTCACCATTTGATGTGATAATAATGAAATAGTGACTTCAAACGTTCATCTTTGACCACTAAAAGTCAATCTGATCAATTCTGCACATGCTTTCTCATCAAAACTAACATATATGTCTCTTATGCAGATTAAATGGCAAATCTTTCATGGAGCAAGCTCCATAATGTCAGCAGTTATTTAGACCCTGACGTGCTAGAAGCTGAGGGGCACTGAGATATTATACGATTCATCTCTATAACAAGAGTAGCTTATGCTATCACTGTTAGACCCACCATCTATGAGAACCTCATAAGGTCTTTCTGGAATTCAGCTAAAGTGATTGAAGCAGATGGTGTTAGAACTTTATGTGGAAGAATTGATAATGATCATACTCTGAGCATCACTGAAGATTCTGTAAGAAGATGTTTGCATTTTGGTGATGATGCTGATACACTACTAGAGTTGGATGAGGATGACATAACCACCTTCTTTGCTAAGATTGGGTATGAAGGGTATTTGAAGCTAAGCTGATTGTAAAAGGATTAGTTGATTTGCACTAGAGATTTCTAATCCACCTCTTTCAGCACTGCTTATCCAAAAGAAAAACAGGGTGGAATGATATTCCAATCACCAATTCATCAGCAATTTGTGCTCTCCGCACAAATAGACTATTCAACATGTCTGCCTATGTATATAATGGTTTGGTTTCAAACATACAAGAGGGGAGAAGATACAAGTTCTTGATGTATCCAAGATTCATTCAGTGTTTGATAAATGAAGCACTCCCAAATCTTGCTATTGAGGGACTAGTGCTGGATATTCCTTATTATGATGCAAAATCATACAAGTACATTAAGAAGAGGGATCCCAGAAACTTTTATAGTGGAGCTCACTCACCTCTTCTTCCTTGGATGCTTCAACAAATCAATCCAGAAGAACAAAGAGAAGAACAAGATGCTCAAGATCACAATGATGAACAAGCTGCTAATGCTCATAGGCAAAGGTCATGACTATGCATCTCCATTTATGCCTTTACCACAACCAACTCCATAACCATCTCCACAACCATCTTCACAACCATCTCCATAACAATCTCCACAACCATCTCCAAAATCATCTCCACAACCATCTCTACAACCATCTCCACAGCCATCTCCACAACCATCACCATAACCATCACCAATATTCCAACCACCAATATTCCAACCACCAATATCACCACCTCATCATTCACCAATATCACCATCTCCTCACTCACCAATGTCACCACCTCAACATTGCACACCCATGATATTCCATCTGAGTTTGGAGACTCAACAAGCACATCAAAAGCTTCCAATCATTTTCGGACAAGGAGGATCATCATGCTCAAATGCCTATAAATAGAGTCACTTTTGAGACTTCTCCCTCAGAGAGTTTTATTGAATCTAATGTAAATAGACCAGATAAAAAAGATGAGTTAATCTCTGAGCTCTTACAAAAATTGAAAGGATGAACTGAATAGGAGAGATAGAATCATTGATGATAGGATTCTAGGGCTTGATGAAAAGGAGCATGAGTTAAAAGAGCTTAAAGAAAAACATGAAGCTGAAAAGAAGGAGACAGAGAAAGTGATTGAAAACTTAAAAGCTACACTTAACCATTCAAGGGAAGAAGTAAGTGGCCATGTTGATACACTTTCCATTCAAACTATAGCTATGGAAGAGCAAGAAGTTATGATTGAAGAACAAACAGAGATAATCTCAAATCTCCAAAGTCATATTGATAGCTAAACTAAAAGAATCTTTGAACTTGAGATGTTAATTGAAATTCAAAGATGTGCTGATGCTGAAGAAAGTAAAATGGATGAAGAAAGAATAATGACTGATGAGAAACAATCCTCTACTGAAAATTTTGAAAAAGAAGAAGATGTAGGCAAAACAAAGAATGACGAATCAAGTCTGGAAATTGTGGTTTATTTTGGGCAATCAGATGCTACTCAAACTGAGAAAGCTGAATTTGAAGAATTAATCAGTGCTTTAGAAAGCTTTAATTCTAAAGAATTCATTATAGATGAGGATTTTTGGGATTTTGTTGCAGACTAGAGGACCAACACTGAACCCATTATGGTCTTTCCTTAATCTCCAGTTCCATTGGAGAAAGAGTTCAGCATGCAAATGGTACCTGTTGTGTCATTATCACAAGAACAAAAGGATAGGATTAAAAATTTGAGAAAAAGAAAAAGAAAGAGAAGAAAAAGAGACCGATAATCACAAAAAAGTACAAAAAGAGGATGAAAATTGCCTGAGGAGATGAAAAAGGCTAATCCTCTTCTGGTCCTCCACTTCAAACTTATACCAGAAAGAGGAAATACTTATCTAAGAAAGCTAAAGGAAAGAGACGTATGAAAGAAGAAGAACCAGCAAAGAAAACCAAACCAGATGATCCCAGAAGTCTTGCTACAATAGTAGAAATCCTGCAAGAACATGAAAAGCTGAGGCATAATTGAAGAAACCAGCTATATTCATTGATCTTGAAGAAGGAGAGATTGAGGGAGGATATAATGCCAATGACATATGAAGGCATGAAAGCATAAGAAGAAAAGGTCAATAAACTGTTGGATCCAAACTTTGAAACTGAGTATGAAAGATCATTTTCTAGAAAGGTTCTTGTGCCCAAACTATCTACCTTGAAGAAATCAACCTCAACTCCTAAACCACTATTTCCCAATCCTTATTGCATGTCAGATAAGGAACTCAAGGATTATCTTTCAAGCCAAGGCTTCATAAGAAGGAAGCTTGGGAATATAAAAACAAACTCATTAAGGGCTGAAACTCTCCAAATGATTAATGAAAAGAAAGTTAGGCTCAAGTAGATAGAAGAAGAAATCATAAACAAAAAGCCAAGATCATGACATGCTGCTAAACCAAAAAGATCAAGAATTGTTGGCTCTTGTACTTTATAGATACCCTGAATGGTTTGCTGAACCCTCTCAACTAAAACTAAATGAAGTGTTAACCACTGCAGAGTTAATTAGAGGGGTGTCTACTCCCAAAGGCAAAGTTGTTCAGAAAATAATGGCATCGAGTATAATAGCCCTTGGAACATGTTTATGGTTAAAACGATCTCCGGGCTAGTCCAATTCTTTACAGAATACTCTGCTCTTGTAAATGCCCTAGAGATCCATGACTTAAAAGAACTAGCTCAACTGGAAGTGATCAATCACTCAGCTATGTTCAAGGGATATGAATTTGAAAACATACTCAAAATGTTCAAAAGGACTGATAATTTGAAATCATTAAAGGCAATATGCATGAGGAAAGATAACTCATTTATTAATCCCCTTGATAAGAAGAAGACAATACAAGCTGAAGAAGTTGTGTTTCCGGAGTTAAAAGTGAAACCAACAGAATCTTGGAAGAGAAAAATGGTGTCTGGTACTCATTCCTCTACACCCATCTCAAATGTATACTATGATGATAAAAGTTATGAGATGGTGATTGAAAGAAGGTGGGGAGGAAAGGAGGGTGCTAAAATAAGACTATTCAGTGGATATGAAGTAATATTGCTTGATGAATCCTATTTCCACTATATATATACAAGACACTTCAGGGAAATAAACAATAAACTAGGAGAACAAGATATGCACTTCTTCCTAAAGTGCATCAAGTTGCTGAAAATGGCATATGATTGTATCATTGCCAAGAGAGACAAAAGAAAGAAGAAGAAGACTCCCTTGCAACTTGCAAATATTGTCAACTAGAAGTAGATGTGGGTGGGAGCCTATTAATTCACAGAGATGGTCTTTCTATTGTATTTATTCAGGAACCTATTTCTCTAAAGAAGTTACCACTAGAAGCCATCTACAATATGAGCAAATGAAGATACATGTGCTAAGTAGGGAAAGAATGTTAGAGGCAACAGATTCTGTCAACATGATTAAACCCATTCTGGATCCAACTCAAGCAACATTTTTACTGCCTCCACAAGACCCAGCAGAATCCTCACAACATCAATCACCTCCAAAACATATAAGAGCATAGGTTGTATAATCCTAGGGGCAGTATTGTTGCACCCTGAAAGGATCATACATGCCAATTCAATGGGTGAGTTGATGGTGGCTTTGCTGGAATCTCATAAGTCCAAGAAGAAATGCGAATGAAGATCCTGCACAAGAAAAACCAAGTATGGTCTTTCTCATTTGTCAATGTGGAAGACATAAAACAATACAGACAAGTATTTGTTCTTCCGCATTGACAAATATGGAAGACCAATTAGTAATGCGGACAAGACATTGTTCATCCTCATTTGCTAATGGGGATGACCAGACAAATGCGCAGAAGTATTTGTTCATCTGTATTAACCAATACGGATGACCAACATACTAATGCGGATGATCAAGTGAAGAAATGCTGATCAAGTCAACTCATCCGCATTTGCCAATGCGGATGAACAAGCAAAGATGCGGATCAAGACATAGAATAGATTCTGATGTAATAGGTGAGGGATAGTTTAGTCATTTTGTAAAAGGCATCTTGTCTACCTATAAATAGAATAGATAACCTCATACATGAGGTGATAAAATTTAGACAATGAGAATATTTGTATTCTCTAGGTGTATTATTACTTTTCTTGCTAAGCCCTAGCAGTCTTTGTAATCAATCACCTTTATTAATATATACAAAAGCATTTATGAGTATTTCTTGATTGTTTGATTCCGCCATTGAATCATTAACTCAGTCATTATATTCGATCCTTAGTGAGAATCTCAATCTCACTAACCCAGTCAGATTGTTATAATCAGATTTGATTATATTGGTTCACAAGTGTATTCAAAAGCCTTGAAAATGAAAACTCTATAGCATTGGCTCTTGTTAAAAAAAAGCATAAAAGTATGCGAGAACTATTGTTCTTTAGTGTTTGGTATAAATAGTTCCTTTCCTATGTAATTAGTTAAGCATTTATGAATACTTTGATGCACCAATTCATAGTTACATAATTTTTATTAAAGTACAAGTAAATCTTAATTAATTAGTCATGTTACCTAGATTTGACTTTTTTTTCATCGATCACGCATTTGATTCTCGATTCTTATTCAGCGAAAATGAGTACTTTCTTTCTTATTAAACCTGGTTTCCTTGCCTTGATGGTCAATAATATATTTGTTGAGCCAATATTGTCATTTTGATTGATTCAGTGGAGTTTAAGGCAAGAGTATGCGAAGTTGGTTGTGGAGTTCTCTCGCAGTGCTTTGGGCAAAAGTGGATTGATATCAAGGCTTGGTTTCATGTTCGCTTTTCGTTTAAATTGATACAAAACATACTATGTTCCATTTGTGAATAATTAGTGTGATTAAAATTATTTTATAATTAGATTAATTATATTGGTTCACGAGTGTATTCAGAAGCCTTGAGAATCACAGCTCTATATCATTGGATGTTGTTAGAAAAAGCAAAAAAGTATCCATGCGAGAACTATTGTTGTTTAGTGTTTTGTTATAAATAGTTTCTTTCCCATCTAATTAGTTAAGCTTTTATGAATACTTTGATGCACCAATACATTGTTACATAATAATTATTAGAATATAAATAAGCCTTATTTACTTGGTCATGTTACCTAGATTTGACTTCTTTTTCATCGATCATGCACTGCGTCTTTGTTTGACGTCTTATTACTTTCATTCAGCGCGTGTAATTTGATTTTTGATTCTCATTGAGTGAAAACAAGGATTTTTTGCTTCTTTACACCTAGTTTCCTTTTCTCGATGGTCATTAAAATATTTTGTTGATCCATTATTGTCATTATGAATGATTCGGTGGAATTTTAAGGCAAGAGTGTGCGAAGCTCGTTATGGAGTGCTCTCGAAGTGTATTGGGTAGAAGTTGATTGATTTCAAGGCTTGTACGTGCGGTTTCATGTTCGCTTTATGTTTCAATTGATACAAAACATTCTATCTTCCATTTGTAAATGATTAGTGTGATTCCAATGATTGTTATAATCAAATTTGATTATATTGGTTCACGAATGTGTTTAGAAGCCTTGAGAATCAAAACTCTATTGCATTGGACGTTCTTAGGAAAAGCGAAAAAGTATCCATGCAAGAACTATTGCTCATTAGCGTTTTGGTATAAATAGTTCCTTTCTCATGTAATGAGTTAAGCTTTTGTGAATACTTTGATGCTCCAATTCGTAGCTGTATAATTTTGATTTGAATACATGTATATCTTATTTACTTGTTTGTGTTATCTAGATTTGACTTCTTTTTCATCGATCACGCATTGCGTCTTTGTTTGACCTCCCATTACTTTCATTCGATGCGTATAATTTGATTCCTTATTCTATTCCGTGAAAACGAGTAATTTCTTGCTTCTTTACATTTGGTTTCCTTGCCTCTATGGTCAATAAAATATTTTGATGATCCAATATTGTCATTTTGATTGATTCGGTGGATTTTTATGGCAAGAGTGTGCGAAGTTGGTTGTTGAGTGCTCTCGAAGTGTTTTGGGTAGAAGTGGATTGATTTGAAGGCTTCTACGTATGGTTCGTGTTCACTTTTGGTTTCAATTTATTCAAAACATATGATGTTCCATTTGTAAATGATTAGTGTGATTCCAATAAGTGTATTCAAAAGCCTTGAGAATCAAAATTCTATAGCATTGGATGTTGTCAGGAACAGCAAAAAAGTATCCGTACGAGAACTATTGTTCTTTAGTGTTTTTATATAAATAGTTCCTTTCCCTTGTAATTACTTAAGCTTTCATGAATATTTTGATGCATCAATTCATAGTTACATAATTTTTATTAGAATACAAGTAAATCTTATTTACTTGGTTGTGTAACCTTGATTTGACTTTTTTTTCATTGATCACGCATTGCATCTTTGTTTAACGTCTCGTTACTTTCATTACGCACGTGTAATTCGATTCTCAATTCATATTCGGTGAACACGAGTTCTTTCTTGCTTCTTTACAGTTGGTTTCCATGCCTAGAAGTTCAATAAAGTATATGTTGATCCACTATTATCCTTTTCTATAATTCAGTGGATTTTTGAGTCAAGAATGTGTGAAGTTGGTGGTGTAGTGCTCTCAAAGTGGTTTGGGGAGAAGTGGATTGATTTCAAGGCTTGTACGTGTGGTTTCGTGTTCAATTTTTGTTTCAAATCATACAAAACATACTTTGTTCCATTTGTGAATAATTAATGTGATTTTAATGATTGTAATAATCAGATCTGATTATATTGGTTCACGAGTGTGTTCAGAAGCCTTGAGAATCAACACTCAATAGCATTGGATGTTGTAACGAAAAGAAAAAAGTATCCTTACGAGACCTATTGTTCTTTAATGTGTTGGTATAAATAGTTACTTTACCATGTAATTACTTATGCTATTGTGAATACTTTGATGCACCAATTCGTAGTCACATAATTGTGAATAAAATACAAGTAAATCTTATTACTTGGTCGTGTTACCTTGATTTGACTTCTTTTTCTTCGTTCACGCATTGCGTCTTTGTTTGACGTCACTTTCATTACGCACAAGTAAATTGATTCTTGAATCTTATTCAGTGAAAACTAGTACTTTCTTGCTTCTTCACACATGGTTTCCTTGCCTCATTTGTCAATAAAATATTTTGTTGATCCAATATTATCATTTAGATTGATTCAATGGATTTTTATGACAAGCGTGTGCAAAGTTTGTTGTGGAGTGCTCTCGAAGTGTTTTGGGCAGAAGTGGATTGATTTCAAGGTTCGTACTTATGGTTTTGTGTTTGCTTTTGGTTTCAATTGATACAAAACATATTATGTTCTATTTGTGAATGCTTAGTGTGATTTCAATAATTGTTATAATCAGATTTGATTATATTGGTTCACGAGTGTCTTCAGAAACCTTTAGAATCAAAACTCTATAGCATTGGAGTTTGTAACGAAAAGCAAAAAAGTATCCATGCGAGAACTATTGTTCTTTAGTGTTTTAGTATAAATAGTTCCTTTCCCATGTAATTAGTTAATCTTTTGTGAATACTTTGATGCACCAATTCATAGCTGCATAATTATGATTAGAAAACAAGTAAATCTTATTTACTTGGTCGTGTTACCTTGATTTGACTTCTTTTTCTTCGTTCACGCATTGTGTCTTTGTTTAACGTCTCATTACTTTCATTCCACGCGTGTAATTTGATTCTCAATTCTTATTCAGTGAAAATGAGTACTTTCTTGCTTCGTTACTCCTGGTTTCCTTGCCTCGATGGTTAATAAAATATTCTGCTGATCCAATATTGGTATTTTAATTAGTTTAGTTGATTTTTATGGGAATATGGTGTGAAGTTGGTTGTTGAGTGTTTTCGAAGAATTTTGGGCAAAAATGGATTGATTTGAAGTCTCGTACTTGTGGTTTTGTATTTGCTTTTGGTTTCGTTTGATACAAAACATACTATGTTCCATCTGTGAATGATTAGTTTTATTCTAATGATTGTTATATTCACATTTGATTATATTTGTTCAAGAGAGTGTTCGCAAGCCTTGCGAATCAAAACTCTATAGCATTGGACGTTGTAACGAAAAGCATAAAAGTAGCCATGTGAGAACTATTGTTCTTTAGTGTTTTGGTATGAATAGTTCCTTTCCCATGTAATTAGTTAAGCTTTTGTGAATACATTGATGCACCAATTCGTAGTTGCATAGTTGTGATTAGAATGCAAATAAATCCTATTTACTTAGTCCTATTACCTTGATTTGACTTCTTTTTCATCGTTCATGCATTGCGTCTTTGTTTGACGTCTCCTTACTTTCATTCCATGCGTGTAATTTGAATCTCGATTCTTATTTATTGAAAACAAGTGCTTTCTTTCTTCTTTACACCTGGTTTCCTTGCTTCAATGGTCAATAAAATATTTTATCTATCCAATATTGTCATTTTGATTGATTTGATGGATCTTTATTGCAAGAGTGTGCGAAGTTGGTTGGGGAGTGCCCTTGAAGTGTTTTGGGCAGAAGTGCATTGATTACAAGGCTCATACTTGTGGTTTCATGTTCGCTTTTGATTTCAATTGATACAAAACATACTATGTTCCATTTGTGAATGATTAGTTTGATTCCAATGATTGTTATAATCAGATTTGATTATATTGGTTCACGAGTGTGTTTAGAAGTCTTGAGAATCAATATTCTATAGCATTGGATGTTGTCAGGAATAGCAAAAAAGTATCCCTACGAGAACTATTGTTCTTTAGTCTTTTGGTATAAATAGTTCTTTTCCCATGTAATTAGTTAAACTTTCCTGAATACTTTGATGCACCAATTCGTAGTTGAATAATTTTGATTAGAATACTAGTATAGCTTATATACTTGGTCGTTTTATCTTGATTTGACTTCTTTTTCACGGATCACGCATTGCGTCTTTGTTTGACGTTTTATTACTTTCATTACGCACATGTAATTCGATTCTCAATTCATATTCGATGAACACGAGTTCTTTCTTGCTTCTTTACAGTTGGTTTCCTTGCCTAGAAGTCAATAAAGTATTCTGTTGATCCACTATTATCCTTTTGTATAATTCAATGGATTTTTGAGTCAAGAATGTGTGAAGTTGGTGGTGTAGTGCTCTCGAAATAGTTTGGGCAGAAGTGGATTGATTTCAAGGCTTGTACGTGTGGTTTCATGTTCACTTTTTGTTTCAAATCATACAAAACATACTTTGTTCCATTTGTGAATAATTAGTGTGATTTTAGTGATTGTAATAATCACATCTAATTATATTGGTTCACAAGTGTGTTTAGAAGCCTTGAGAATCAGCACTCATAGCATTGGATGTTGTAACGAAAAGAAAAAAGTATCCTTACGAGGCCTATTGTTCTTTAATGTGTTGGTATAAATAGTTACTTTACCATGTAATTACTTATGCTTTTGTGAATACTTTGATGCACCAATTCGTAGTTGCATAATTGTGAATAAAATACAAGTAAATCTTATTACTTAGTCGTGTTACCTTGATTTGACTTCTTTTTCTTCGTTCACGCATTGCGTATTTGTTTGACGTCACATTACTTTCATTACGCCAAGTAAATTGATTCTCAAATCTTATTCAGTGAAAACGTGTACTTTCTTGCTTCTTGACACATGGTTTCCTTGCCTCAATGGTGAGTAATATATTCAGTTGATGCAATATTGTCATTTTTATTGATTTGGTGGATTTTGTGGCAAGAGTATGCGAAGTTGGTTGTGGAGTGCTCTCGAAGTGTTTTGGGCAGAAGTGAATTGATTACAAGGCTCGTACTTGTGGTTCGTGTCCGCTTATGGTTCAATTTATACAAAACATACTATGTTTCATTTATGAATGATTAGTATAATTCCAATGATTGTTATAATTAGATTTGATTATATTAGTTTACGAGTGTGTTCAAAAGCGTTGAGAATCAAAACTCTATGGCGTTGGATGTTGTTACGAGTAGCAAAAAAGTATCCATACGAGAACAATTGTTCTTTAGTGTTTTGGTATAAATAGTTCCTTTCCCTTGTAATTAGTTAAGCTTTCGTGAATACTTCGATGCACCAATTCGTAGTTGCATAATTTTCATTTGAATACTAGTATATCTTATATACTTGGTCGTGTTATCTTGATTTGACTTCTTTTTCACGGATCACACATGGCTTCTTTGTTTGACGTCTCATTACTTTCATTATGCACTTGTAATTCAATTCTTGATTCATATTCATTGAACACGAGTTCTTTCTTGCTTCTTTACACTTGGTTTCCTTGCCTAGAAGTTCAATAAAGTATTCTGTTGATCCACTATTGTCATTTTGTATAACTCAGTGGATTTTCGACTAAAGAATGTGTGAAGTTGGTTGTGGAGTGCTCTTGAAGTGTTTTGCGCAGAAGTGGATTGATTTCAAGGCTTGTACGTGTGGTTTCGTGTTCACTTTTTGTTTCAAATCATACAAAATATACTTTGTTCCATTTGTGAATGATTAGTGCGATTTCAATGATTGTAATAATCATATTTGATTATATTGGTTCACGGGTGTGTTCAAAAGCCTTGAGAATCAACACTCAATAGCATTGGATGTTGCATCGAAAAGCAAAAAAGTTTCCTTACGAGAACTATTGTTCTTTAGTGTGTGGGTATAAATAGTTACTTTCCCATGTAATGAGTTAAGCTTTTCTGAATACTTTGATGCACCAATTCGTAGTTGCATAATTTTAATTAGAATACAAGTAAATCTTACTTACTTGGTTGTGTTACCTTTATTTGACTTCTATTTCATTGTTCAAGCAATGCGTATTTGTTTGACATCTTATTACTTTCATTCCGCGCATGTAATTTAGTTCTTGATTCTTATTTAGTGAAAATGAGTACTTTCTTGCTTCTTTACACCTGGTATCCATGAAAACGAGAATTTTCATCCCGAAAATGGCATTACATGGTTATGCTACATCCCTAGTTTACTGCATTGGCATAACGAAATTGAGTGACTTGTCACATCATCCCCATGTTGAAATAAATTTTGTCCCGAAATTTACTCTGTACCTTCTCTGCCCGTTGTTATCGTTTCGAACAGATAAGGATACTTAAGCTTCATCTGATCCTCGCGTTCCCACATGAATTCCGGTCCATGTTTTGAGTTCCAACGAACTTTGACTACAGGTATCTTACTTTGTTTAAGAGTCTTGACCTCACGATCCATAACTTCAACCGGTTCCTCAACAAAACGTAGTTGTTCATCTACTTGTACTTCCTCGAGTGGTAGAACAAGTGTCTCGTCAGATAGACACTTCTTTAGATTTGAGACGGGAAATACGTTGTGAACGCCACTCAACGAATCAGGTAAGTCCAATTGATACGCCATTGCACCTATTCTTTCTAGAATCTCAATTGGTTTGACATATCTTGGATTAAGCTTGCCTCTTTTGCCAAACCGAATCACACCTTTCCATGGTGAGACTTTTAGCAACACTTTGTCACCGATTTGAAACTCCAAGGGTTTCCGTCATTTGTCTGCGTAATTCTTCTGTCTATCTCGTGCTGCTGCCATGCGGTTTCGTATTTGTACTATCTTCTCAGTGGTCTCATGTACCAACTCAGGACCGGTTAACTGACTATCACCAACTTCTGCCCAACAAACTAGTGATCTACACTTTCGCCCATATAATGCCTCAAATGGTGTTGCCTTCATGCTAGGATGATAACTAATGTTGTAAGAAAACTCAACCAACAGTAAATGAGCTTCCCAATTATCCCCAAAGTCGATCACACAAGCACGCAACATGTCCTCCAAAGTTTGAATGGTACGTTCACTCTGACCATCGGTCTATGGGGTAGGCAATGCTCATATCCAGATGTGTACCCAAAGATTTCTGTAACGACTGCCAGAAATGAGACGTAAAACGAGCATCACGATAGGATATAATCGAGATCGGAATGCCATGTCTCGAAACTACCTCTTTCAAATAAGTTCGAGTTAACTTGTCCATCTTGTCAGTTTCCTTGATTGCCAAGAAGTGAGCTGACTTAGTGAGTCGGTCCACTATTACCCATATCGTGTCACAACCACTAGGAGTTCTGGGCAACTTAGTGATAAAATCCATCGAAATCTGTTCCCACTTCCACAAGGGGATCTCACGTTGTTGCAATAACCTAGATGGTTTCTGATATTCGACTTTAACCTTAGAACATGTAAGACATTTGCGCACGTATCTAGCTATGTCAGCCTTCATATTTGGCCACCAATAGTGCGCCTTGAGATTTGGCCACCAATAGTGCGCCTTCAGATCATGATACATTTTGTCAAAGCCAGGGTGTATGGAATATTTAGACTTGTGTTTTTCACTCATAGCCAAGTCTCTTAGATTTCCATACAAAGGCACCCATAGTCTATCCATGAAATACCGAATTCCATCGAATTTGACTTCCAATTGTTTATCCATCCCTCGTAAAGATTTGGATTTAACGTTCACACCTTTCAAGGCTTCCGTCTGGGCTCCCTTAATTTGCTCGGGCAAGTAAGTTCTAATCGTCAATTATAGGGGAACCACTTCTCATGGTTTTGAGGTTTCCTTTCTACTCAAGGCATCAACGACTACATTCGCCTTTCCCGGGTGGTATTTAATGGCACAATCATAATCGTTCAACAATTCCACCCAGCGGCGTTGCCTCATGTTAAGCTCTTTCTGCTCAAAGATGTGCTGAAGACTCTTGTGATCGGTGTAAATTGTGCACTTGGTACCGTACAAGTAATGTCTCCAAATATTCAAGGCAAAGACCACTGCTCCTAACTCCAAGTCATAAGTAGTGTAGTTCTTTACATGTACCTTGGGTTGTCGCGAGGTATAAGCTATCACCTTGTCACGTTGCATCAGGACACAACGCAGTCCTTGGATAGAAGCATCACAATAAACTACAAAATCATCATTTCCTTCAGGTAATACTAGTATCGGTGCGCTACAGAGTTTCTGCTTCAGCAACTAAAAAGCAGCTTCTTGACTCTCACCCCATTTATAGGTTGTTCTATTATTGGTCAAAGTTGTGAGAGGTTGAGCAATCTTTCAGAATTCCTCAATGAAACGTCGATAGTACCCTGCCAGACCAAGAAATTGCCTTATCTCACTAGGCGTCTTGGGTACCGACGAGTTCCTTATCGCCTCAATCTTTGCAGGATCCACATGTATTCCCTTCTTGTTAACAATGTGACCCAAGAATTGCACCTCGCGAATCGAGAAATCACACTTGGAAAATTTTGCGTACAACTGTTCCTTTCTAAGTAATTCCAAAATTAGACGTAGGTGCTCCTCGTGTTCTTCCTTGGTCCTAGAATAAATCAATATGTCATCGATAAACACAATAACAAACTCATCGAGATAGGGTTTGCACACGCGATTCATGAGATCCATGAACACTGTTAGTGCATTAGTCAACCCAAAAGGCATGACCAAGAACTCATAATGACCATGACGAGTATAGAACGCGGTTTTGGAAATATCCTCTTCTCGAACTCTTAGTTGATGATAACCAGATCTCAAATCAATCTTCGAATAATAGCTTGATCTCTGAAGCTGATCAAACAGGTCGTCGATATGAGGTAATAGGTATCGGTTCTTGACTGTGACTTTGTTCAGCTCCCTGTAGTCGATGCACATTCGGAATGTGCCATCTTTGTTCTTCACAAAGAGAACAGGTGCTCCCTATGGTGATGAGCTCGGTCAAATAAACCCTTTATCCAATAGCTCTTGAAGTTGTGTTGATAGTTCTTGTAGTTCGTTCAGTGCCAACCGGTAAGGTGCTCTCGCTATCGGAGCAGCTCCGGGAGTCAAATCGATCTGAAATTCAACTTGACGGTGAGGTAGTAGTCCAAGCAGATCCTCTAGAAACACCTCTGGAAAATCACAAACCACCAAAATGTCTTCTATCTTCATTTGCTCATGTTGCTGGTTAGAGACTAGAGCTAATATGACTAAGTGGCCCTTGCGTAACCACTTCTGAGCCTTCATGAACGATATGATGCCTATCACAGCACCACTCTTCTCATCCTTAACCAAAGTGTTTCCCCATCTACCATGGGAATACGAATGACCTTCTCATGACAAATCACTTCTGTTTGCTTCTCTGACAGCAAGTTCTAAGGTATGACCAGTCCATGCCTATGACCACATCGAAACTTTCCAAATGTGTAAGGTATGACCAACAAGTTCTATCTTGCAATTCTTAAGGATATGCATAACAGAGATTTGCTTACCATCAGCCAACTCTACAACATACTTAGACTCCAAGATAATGGGCATATCACTTAAGAGACTACAAAACTTAGTAGAGATAAAACTCCTATGGGCTCCAGTGTCAAACAGTATAGAAGCAAAACAATCATTAATAGAAAATTTACCAGTAACAGTAGTAGGATCATTTAGAGCTTCAGCTGAACCCATGACAAAAGCTCTCCCTTTGGCTCCACCATTGTTGCCTCCATTATTGTCACCGTTACCACCATTGTTGTTATTTCCACCATTTCCATTGCCATTCCCATTTCTTTTCTGTTGAGGATAGTTCTTCTTGAAATGCCCTTCCTTTCCACACTCAAAGCAACCCTTTGGTGTGTCATGAGGTTGCTGAGGCTGCTGAGGTTGTTGAGGCTTCTTTATCAGTTCTCCACGGCAATCCTTTGCCACATGTCCAACCATCCCACAACGCTGGCATCGGAAGCTATCACACCTGCCAATGTAGTGGTAGTTGCATCGGTTGCACTTTGGGTTTTTCCCCACATATCCACTTGGTCCTTGAGATGATGATGATGATTGGTGGAAGTTGCGATTGTTATCAAACCGTCTCTGTTGATGTTGCTTTTGAGGTTGGTATTGCTGAGGTTGGTTACCAGATGACGATCCTTTACTGACGTTGTTCTCCCACTTGCGTTTGTTGTCGGGCACGCTTGCCACAGCACCCCGTTTGGGTAACTTTCCTTGCTCCACAGCTTGATCAGTGAGCTTGTGAGCCAGTCGAATAACCCGTTGTATAGTTGGAACATTTGAAACAGTCACAATACTCTAATATCGGGGACTAATCCACGTAAATAGAGCTCAATACGTCGGCTCGGCGGGTTAACCATGCTAGGGCAAAATGTAGCTAGCTCATAAGACCTAGTAGTATAAGCCTCGATGTTAGAGCCTTCCATCTTCAATTGCCAGAACTCAGCTTCCAGCTTTTGAACCTCATCGCGAGGGCAGTATTCCTCTGTCATCATTGTTTTGAATTCCTCCCACGGTAGTGCATTTGCCATTTCCTGGCCAAGCAGTTGCACTTGGGCATTCCACCACGTGAGTGCTGCACCTTCCAGGGTTCCTGTGGCATATTTCACCTAGTCCGCCACTGGACAGTTACATTTGGCGAAGACTGACTCAGTCTTCTCGAACCATCGTACAAGCCCTACAGCTCCCTCGGCTCCGTTGTAGGTATGTGGCTTACAGTCCATGAATGCCTTGTATGTGCATCTAGGTATGTATTCAACGTGTCAAGGTATTCAAAATAAACCAAATGAGTTAATCACCTAACGGAATAGTCGTGTAAATGATGACTAGTGTCATGGTTTACCTCCAAATTGTGTGGGCTGAGTGTTCAAGGCCGCTTGCACATGTTGGTTTATCAATGCAGCCAATTCAGCTGGGGTCATGTTCACGTTGCCGGCGCCTTGTCCAGCACCTCACCCTCAGCCACGTCCACGTCCTCTACCTTGGCCGTCCATATTTCACTTTACATTCACAAATACAATATTGAGTAACATCAAACATATCATCTCAATAAAGTATGTAAGTAATAAGAAATAATGTACAGTCACAACCACACATTTATAATAAAAAATAATAACGTATGATAAATAATTTGTAAGTAACTCACAAAATATTCAATCAATGTCAAAATTTAAGTTTTCAGTTGTGTGGGAAACAACCCTTCCCACATAGGTTTAAGAAAAACACTATGCAGTCAAAGTCATGAGAATAAAGAGAATCAATCGAACAAAGCTGATCCATCACTGCCTCCATCGTCGGGGGCTTCTTCTAATTCTTCCTCAGGGTCTTCATTGGAGTCCTCGGCAGGTGCAGGGTTGTCCTCGATTTGTAGTGCTGCAAGCTGTGCTTCTAGTCCGGTTAGTCTGCTCTCGACACCAACGTTGTGGAGCTCCTGCTCGCCCATACGTTCGATAAGATCTATCACTCTACCAGCCATCTTGAAATTTCCCTTGATAGACATCGACAACCGCTCCTCAATTATGGCCATCTTTAGCCATAATCAACGCATATCATCCTTTAGTGTGGTGTTCTCATCAGTGAGCACTCCAACTCGTCGATGCTCAGTCTCAAGTGTCGCGGTCAATGCCGCCATGACCTGCTCAAGGGGTACATCTAGAGATGGGAGAGTGGGTGCTGCAAAAGTAGTTGCTGACCTAGTCCTAGGTCTAAGAGTGGTCAGCCTCAAAACACGCTCTCTACAAATCATGCGGTCTACACAAGCCGGGTAATAACTTCAATCTCGTGGAGGATCGCGCTCAGGTGGTAAAAACGGTTGATCCCAGTCTATCTCGCCACAGGGGTAAGGATATCGCTGCCAGTCATACACTTGGTGAGGTACAGGTGGATGGGACTCAGAATGACCATGCCTTTTTCCTAAAACCCGAGATGATGATGCCATGCTGCAGTGCATGTGATGTATATGACAATGAGTATATAGTAAAAGGATAAGTCAGGAGTAACTTACTAACTGTGTGCGGTTATAGACTAGTGTAGATGCAACCTAGTTCCTTATAACCAATGGCTCTGATACAAATCTGTCACACCTTCAGAATCCACACGCGGAGTTTTACCGCAAGGCGTGTGAACAAACCAGGATCACAGTCACTAGTTACTCAGAACGACACTATATGCCACATTCAAAACAAAACCAACCAAAATTCAAAAGTTTAGAAACCATGCGGAAGTGTTTTGCAAAATAAGACAAACCCAAAGTAAATGAATGCATAATATGGCAAACACGTGCCATCCCAATGTTTAAAACCCATATACAAAAGATAAACAACTTGTCTATGAAATAAAGCCTCAGGATGCATGTTGGACCCATGTTGTGCTCCTAATGGCAAGCTAAGTTAACGACCAGAGAATAGCAAACTAAAAATATTAACACAATGGTTCGTGAGTTCAAGAGTTTGCATTTATCATAAATATTAACAATTGTATCGCATAAGAAATGTATTGAATAAGATAGCTAGTCTATATTCACAAGTAATAAGCATAGTGATTTCGCGATGGAAGCTGACTGTGTTGCGTTGTTGCCTCCCGTGATGACTTACCACGTCGTGATGATGTTTGTGTTTGGGATAGTATTGCACCCGTTTGTCCTCGAGTCGCACAGGTGGGGCTCGACATACCCAGTAGTACTACCCAAGATTTCCTGCTAGTTACCATTATTAATGATCCGAAAGTGTGAGGACTTTCCAAGGTATTAAGCACTATGTTAAAACACACACAACTTATAAAATATAAAATAGCATTTGAGTATAAGTATGCTACCTCCCCCAGAAGAAGGTTTATAAAATAGAGGGGCATGAACTCACCTGGTGTGTAATGATAGTGAATAAAAAGAATCGTGATAGATGCAAAGACAACCCTACAAAGGTTAACTAGAACACACAAGTACATAAGTACGTGTACACATAGAACCTCAATAATCCTAGGTTAACGTAGTTGACCCGTTTGACCCGTTGGTGACATATTAGTTGAATATAGTTTCATCATATATGATAATCTAACATACAAGAGTATCATGAAATTTTTCCATGTATATCACATTATCAACCTAGGTTCTACCTAAGTCATCATGCCACTTTAGATCATCATACATTTATGCAAATCTCAACAATCATTATGCTTAATATATATATATATATATATATATATATATATTATATATATATATATATATATATAATATATATATATATATATACACACATCATAACAAATAATTCATACGCGAAGACTAATCATACACCACATGCCATGTGAAGCCACTCATGACTTCACATCCTAAACCCTGCAATCCAACTAAGTAAGGGCCTCAGATTCGCACGTGTGTATGACAATCATAATCACATTCATTCATTTAGTTCATTCCAACCAACATACACATTTACCATCAGTTTCAATCCCAAACATGATCTCCTAATCACTAACCATAATCCATTCTCATGTATGATCAACAAAACCTATATTTCCTACATGATCAACCAAACATCCATAAAAATTCAATTACACATTCTATCTCAACAAACATCATCCTCAATCACTCTAACATGATCTTAACATCACAAGCATCCCCAATTCATCACATCCAAAGTTCTACAAAAATAAGTTTCCCTTTTGGGAAAGTAACACCCAAAAGTGCTCTAGCATCTAATCGAATGATAATTTCATCAATATTATACCTAATCAAGTTCATAACATTCATTCTAACATGTTAATCATCTCCAAAACATCCAAATTCCCAAACATCATACACAAAAGTTTCTACTTTTAGTAAGTCATGATCAATATCACAATTTCATGGATTTTCTTGCACAATTCAATTAAACCAGCATCTAAGCATTACATCTAACAACTTAGCATCATCAAATCATGAATTCTAAGAACAAAAAGTTTCCTCTTATGGCAATGTATGAGCTAGATGATCAAACCCTAGATTTCTTGCATAATCAACATCATACAACATTTATACAACCTAACCAACATCATCTTAACATCTAACAATCATCAATTTCATATAATCATCATCAATTTTCGGATTAGGGTTCATCAAGAACAATCAATCATGAAAAACTAATCAAAACTAACCTTTAGATGTGTTTAGATGATGATTATCACTTGAAATCAACCTATAATACTTGAAACCACTTGGAATTTGACTTGTGTGCTTGCCTTTGGATCAAAATCGCAAAGAATGGGGGTGGGGAGAAGGTTTGCGGCCGAATGAGGGATTTGGGGGTTAGTGTTGGGTTAACTTTGGTAAGTTTTAGTTAAAAAGGTATTTACAAAATAACCCCTTTAATTATATTTTATAAAAACTAATCTTTCTAATACTTTTTAAATAGTTTTTAACTACTAAGCACAAGTATTATTAACCAATAATAATAATCCTAAACATTTACAATGAGTCACATAACACATAGAATATATATAACACGTTATCACATAAATTTTATAAAACAACCATTTAAAATTCTATAAATTCATGAACCACATAATCACAACTAATAATCAGCATTATTAATTAGATTATTATTGTTAATCATAGATTATTATTATTAAGTTACCAACGTTCAAGGACAAACTAGTGTGTGCCCACGACACGTGTATACAAGACCTAACGGGACTAACGGAGTTTGGTAACGGAAAATTACCGGATGTCACAGTAGATCTCCAAAGATTTCGTGAGGTGAAGGTTGTGGTGGATGTGGTGCTGGACCGCGTGTCACGAGAAGTATGATTAGGGATGCTCAAATGGCTCTCAAAGAACCTGAGATCCATCACCCGAAAGGCTGTTATGATAGTGCTAGTCTGAGGACCACATTGAAAGAGGCTGTTGTCGAGGGAGTTCAACAGGTCATGCAGGCGATTCTACCATCTATGGTGACTGAGTTAATTAGGGCAGTGAAGGAGACGACCACGATTGAAGTGAACAAGATGTGTAGTGGCGACAAGAATTGGAACGGAAAGCGGGTTGAACGTGGGGGTTACACTCCAAACAACAAGGTTGTCAGGACGGATGACCGGCGTGTAGCTTCGTCTGGTGCGGAGACGAGGAAGTGTGGCAAGTGTGCTAAACGACATACTGGAGAATGTAGGTGGGGATCAAACCACTGCTTCAAATGTGGGAGGCCTAGTTATCTAGCAAAGAATTGTGGGTTGAAGAGGTGTTATAACTGTGGCGAAAAGGGTCATATAAGCAGAGACTGTAAGAAGCCAAGGGACGAGAGTTTTTTAGGCAAAGAGGATGACCGGAATTGTAGGGTGGGAGACGAGCGCAGAGCCTTCACGATGACCAAGGAGAAGGCTATGATGGACCCCGATGTCATGTCAGGTACGTATCTAGTAACCAAACTCTTGCTTTTGTGTTGTTTAATTCCGGTGCTAGTAGGGGTTTTATTTCTACTGCCTTTTGTGCTAAGTATTCCATTAGGAGTAGAAGTATTGATGAGCCCTTCGATGTATAAACTGCCATAGGTAACTCTACCAGGATTTCGGAGATGATAGTAGGTTGTGACGTGGAACTAGAAGGTCATAAGTTTCCTGTTAGACCATTGGTGATGACTTTAGGTGGTTTCGACGTAGTCCTGGGGATGGATTGGTTAGCGGACTACGAGGCAAACGTTGTGTGTCACAAGAAGATGATTCGTTTGAAAGCACCTGACGGGAGTTTGGTAACAATTTATGGTAATCGAGTCACGACGATTCCGAAAGTGATTTCAATGGCGGTTGCGGGAAAGTGCATGAGGCGTGGATGTAGTGCCCACTTGGCTTATGTAAGGACGTGAACACACCAACACCATAGCTATCTGATGTCCCGGTTGTGTGTCATTTCCCAGATGTGTTTCCCGAAGACTTACCAAGAGTGCTACCTGACTGAGAGATCGAGTTTCATATTAATTTGATGTCATTTCCCAGATGTGTTTCCCAAAGACTTACCTGAAGTGTCACCTGACTGAGGGATCGAGTTTCAGATTAATTTGTTACCAGGTGCCCTACTTGTTGCCAAGGCACCATGTCGGTTGTCTCCGACTAAGATGAAAGAGTTGATGGAGCAATTGCAAGAGCTGCTTGATAAGGGGTTTATTAGACCGAGTATCTCTCCTTGGGGTGCTCCGACCTTATTCGTGAAGAAGAAAGACGGTAGTATGAGGACGTGCGTTGACTACCGTGAGCTTAGTAAGTTGACGATAAAGAACCCATACCCCTTACCGAGAATTGATGATTTGTTTGATCAGCTTCATGGTGCTAGTTGCTTCTCAAGGATAGATCTTCGATCGGGCTACCATCAGCTAAAAGTGAAAGAGCAGGATATTCCTAAAACAACTTTTCGCACGCGTTATGGTCACTACGAGTTTCTCGTTATGTCATTTAGATTGACCAATGCGCCAGCTGCTTTTATGTATCCGATGAACCAAGTGTGTCAGCCGATGTTGAATAAATCAGTAATTGTGTTTATCGATGATATCCTGATGTATTCCAAGACTAAAGAGGAGCATGCTGGTCACATTCGAGAGGTGGTGGAGACGTTGAGATGGGATAAACTGTATGTTAATTTCTCCAAGTGCGTGTTCTGGTTGCGTGAAGTTCAATTCTTGGGTAACATGGTGAATCCCGAGGGGATTATGGTGGATCTAGCAAAGGTGGAGGCAGTGATGCAATGGAAGTCTCTAAAGACGCCATCCGAGATTCGTAGTTTCTTGGGTTTGGCGGGTTACTACAGAAGATCATTCAATACTTCTCCAAGATCGCTTCTCCACTAACCAAGTTGACCCGGAAAGATGTAAAGTTTGTATGGGGTCAAGCTCAAGAGAAGCCATTTGAGGAATTAAAGGCGAGGTTGACTCAAGCTCCTATTTTGTCATTACCTGATGAAAGTGAAGATCTGGCAGTTTATTCTGATGCTTCCTACTTGGGGTTAGGGTGTGTGTTAATGCAGAGGGGAAAGGTTATAGCCTATGCATCCCGACAGTTAAAGGTTCATGAGGTTAATTATCCTACTCATGACTTGGAGCTAGCAATCATGGGTTTTTAAAGTACTTCTTCGAGGAGAAGGACCTAAACATGAGGCAAAGGAGGTGGTTGGAGCTCATAAAAGACTACGATTATGAGATCCGTTACCATCCAGGCAAAGCCAAAGTGGTAGCGGATGCCCTTAGCCAGAAGGAGAGACCCGAGCCGATTCGGGTGAAGGCTTACTAGTTGATCATGACGCCGGATGTGATGAAGCAAGTTAAGGAGTTTTAGGATGAGGCATTGAAAGAAGATCATCTTAACTCCAAAAGAATGAGAGGTCTGGTTGCGGAATTGGGTAAAAACACACTTGGTGTTAGAACCCGATTTGGACAAATGTGGATTCCTTGTTTTGGGGATCTACGCGTGAAGATTATGGACGAAGCTCACAAGACTTGGTACTCTATTCATCCTAGTGCTAAAAAGATGTACCAAGTCATGAATAATATTATTGGTGGCTGGGTATAAAGCGTGATATGGCGGAGTATGTGAGTAAATGCCTTACTTGTTTACAAGTGAAGGTCGAGCACCAAAAGCCGTACGGAAGATCCAACCTTTGGATATACCGGAGTGGAAGTGGGAGCATATCACCATGAGTTTTATTACGAAGCTACCACGTACCTCAAAAAGGTATGATGCCATATGGGTGATAGTTGACCGTTTGACGAAGAGTGCTCACTTCCTACCGATGCGCGAGACATATTTATCCGAGAGGTTGGCGGATCTATTCATCAAGGAAATTGTAACTCGTCATGGTGTGCCGGTGTCTATTGTGTCTGATCGTGACACCCGATTTACATCTAAATTTTGGGGAAGAGGTTACATATTAGCATGGCATATCATCCCCAAACAGATGGTCAGTGAGAAAGGACCATTCAGACGTTGGAAGATATACTTTAGGCATATGTCATTGATTTCAGAGGAAGTTGGGATGACCACTTACAGTTAGCTGAGTTCTCATTTAACAACAGTTATCATACTGGCATTGGTACGCCTCCTTATGAGTTGCTATATGGTAGGAGATGTAGAACACCATTCTGTTGGGGTGATATTGGTCAGAAAGAGTTAGGGAGCGTTGAGGTGATTGAGGCTATGACTGAGAAGCTAGAAAAGATCAAAGCTTTCATGAAGGAAGACAAAGATAGACAAAACTGGTATGATGATAAGCGACATAGACCGATTGAGTTCTTGGTGGGTGACAGGGTTATGTTGAAAGTCTCACCTTGGAAGGGTATCATTCGGTTCAGAAAGCGGGGCAAGTTGAGCCCGAGATACATAGGGCCTTTCATAATCATTGCTAGAGTAGGAGAAGGGTCCTATAAATTGGAGTTACCTTGAGTTAAGTGGAATTCACCTGACATTTCATGTATCTCATCTGAGGAAATGTTTAGCAGACAAGGATATGGTTGTACCACTGGAGGATATCGAGATAGACAAACAAATCAATTATGTGGAGCTACCAGTGGCGATCATTGATCGTAAAAGAAGAGGTTGAGGAATAAAGTGGTTCCTCTTGTGCGTGTACAGTGGAAGCACAAAAAGGGATTTGAGTCTACGTAGGAGGCTGAAGAAGAGATGAGACAGCATTACCGACAACTATTTGAGGAATAACAAGTTTCGAGGACGAAACCTATATAAGGGGGGTGGACTTGTAACACCCGGTTAATTTTTTTAAAAGCTAAAGAAAGAAGAATAAAGTGAAGAAAAAGAAAGAAAAGATAATTTTTACCCAAGTTGAGGGGTAAAAAGTGTCAAAAGAACAAAAAGGTTTGAAAGTGGGTGTAAAGTGGGCATGGCCGCCACTCTCCTCTTACAACGTTCAGATCTTTAGGTTTTCAGAGAGAGAGAGAAAAGAGCACAACTCTCTGTTTAGAAGGAACAACAAGAAAGAATCAGAATTCAAGGTAAGAATTCATGGTATTTAAATGTTCTTAACTGGCCTTGCCTCGGTTGTAGGCTTATGTGTGTTTGTATGTTCGGTTGAATGTGTTTTTAGTGTGTTTCTAGGTGGTTGAACTCACTTACAGATGAATTTGGAAGAAGCCATACTCAAGAGCTGTAAAGGTGAGTTCTAGAACCACTCTTTACATATTTTAACTGATTTTGGTGCTGGAAATGCATGAATGTATGTTTTTATAAAACAGGGTTTCATACCCGTATGTATGACTGTGTGTATGTTGCGGGTATGATGTGATGTTGGACTATGTTCATGCTTGATGATGTTATAGTTGTGTTTCTAAGGCTGAGAATGTAAGATTTAAGCTTAGAACATGATAGACGAGGTTTAGGGACTGAATCTGATGCTAAGTGTCCCCTAGGCTGCTCATGCGCCCAAACAGTAGTTCATACGCCTAAGTTTAGAAAAACTGCTTAAGTGTGAACAAATTCGGATGAGGAATTGCGGATGAGTTGGAAATGCGGATGAGAAAGTCAATGCGGATAAGAAAGTCAATGCGGATGAGTAAGTCATGTGAATGAGCAAATACGGATGAGTAAGTTATGCGAATGAACAAATGCGAATGAGTAAAGTCAATGCGGATGAACAAATGTGGATAAGTTCATACGACTAAACAAATGTGGATGAAAAAAGTTAATGCGGATGAACAAATGCGGATGAGCATTACAAATGCGGATGAGTAAAGTCAATGCAGATGAACAAATGTGGATAAGTTCATGCGACTAAACAAATGCGGATGAACAAATGCGGATGAGTATTGACAAATGCAATGAGTAAAAGAATTACGGATGAACAAAAAGGGGAAATGTGGATAAACACTTAGAATATTTTCTGACTTTTTGGGGAAAAAGTTGAAATGTAGGCTTTGACATGGGTGGTTCCCAGGGGCTATGTAAGTTGACTTTTTGAGGTCTTAGATGTTATGATGGGCATGTTATGATGTATGATTGATGCTTATGCATGATGGTATGTATGATGTATGTTATGTATGTATGACGCACTGTATGATGATGTTGACTATGTATGTTGATGTTCCTTACATTGTATGTTTATTTTCCCATGGCTTTACGTTGAATGTTAATGAATGAAATGAGTGTATTATGTAACGTAAAGTGGAAGATAATGAAAAGAGGAACATAATGAAAGAATGCATGCATTAATGAACGAAGGAAAGTAAAGTAAGTCTTGGAAGCCTTGTATGTGGAAACACGCCCAATGAAGGGTGTTAGTTCAATGTAGTGTGGGTTAGCTACCCCAGAAGGATGCATACCAAGGTCCGTCTTTATGACCAACCATTTGTATAGAACTTTTGTCGCTTACCCTAGATACTATGGCCAGGCTACTATGCGCATGACGGGGGTCTATGATAAACCTTGGCCCAGAATCAGCTTTATGCATGATGGCAAGTATAGCACATGACAATGGTACATCTGAATTTACCCTAGGTACTATGGCCAGGCAGCTGTGAGCCATGACAGGGGGTCTATGATAGAGCCCGGCCTAGTACCAGCTTTATGCATGACGGTAGGGTAAAGTAAAAATAATGATATTATCTACATGTACGTATGAAGGTAAGAATTCATGGTTTTTAAGTGTTCTTAACTGACCCTGCCTCGGTTTTATGCTTATGTGTGTTTGTATGTTCGGTTGTGTGTGTTTTTAGTGGGTTTCAAGGCGGTTGAACACAATTATTAACGAGTTTGGAAGAAACCATACTCAAGAGCTACAAAGGTCAATTCTAGAACCCCTTTTTACATGTTTTAACTGATTTTGGGGCTGGAAATGCATGAATGTATGTTTTTATAAAACTGGGTTTCATACCCGTGTGTATGACTATGTGTATGTTGCGGGTAGGATGTGATGTTGGACTATGTTCATGCTTGATGATGTTATGGTTGTGTTTCTAAGGCTTAGAATGTAAGATTTAAGCTTAGAACATGATAGACGAGGTTTGGGGACTGAATCTGATGTTAATTGTGCCCTAGGCTGCTCATGCGCCCAAATAGTAGTTCATACGCCTAAGTTTAGAAAAATTGCTTAAGTTTTGAACAAATGCGGATGAGTAGGAAATGCGGATGAGTAGGAAATGCGGATGAGAAAGTCAATGTGGATGAGAAAGTCAAAGAGGTTGAGTAAGTCATGTGAATGAGCAAATGCGGATGATCAAATATGGATAAGTTCATACGACTAAACAAATGCAGATGAACAAAGTTAATGCGGATGAACAAATGTGGATGGGCATTGACAAATGCAGATGAGTAAAGTCAATACGGATGAACAAATGTGGATAAGTTCATGTGAATGAACAAATGCAGATGAACAAAGCCAATGCGGATGAACAAAGTCAATGCGGATGAACAAAGTCAATTCGGATGAGCATTGACAAACGTAGAATATTTTCTGACTTAGAATGCGGATGAACACTTAGAATATTTTTCGACTTTTTGGGGAAAAAGTTGAAATGTAGGGTTTGACTTGGGAGGTTCTCGGGTGCTATGTAAGTTCACTTTTTAAGGTCTTAGATGTTATGATGGGCATGTTATGATGTATGATTGATGCCTATGCATGATGGTATTGTCACACCCCGAGCCCAGGTAGGGTGGGACGTCACAGACTAGCAACAACATATGGCAGCGGAAACAAACCATTACAAGAGCTCAAAGGAGAGAATATCACATGGTATTAAAAGTTTTCAAAAGATACCGGGGCCAGAAACAGATCCAGCCCCCAAATGAGTTATACAACCAATGTAGAAACAAATTGTATTTGCTCAAGAGAAATGTAAAATTGTTCAAATTGTTCATTAAGTCTAGGTCTTCACAATAGCTAGGATCTCTTCATAAATTACCTAAAACATGCTCAAAAAGAAATTTGTGTCAACTAAAAAGTTGGTGAATTCAAGTGCTTAAAGTTTAACAACAAAACAGACTTAACAAATCCTTATTTGATAAAAAGGAATGAATCATAGTTTCAACATCATGGGAGAATCATAATCACCCTGCACTCAGTCCTGGTTGGCCTCTTCTAAAGTTGTGTTTAACCGGCTATTCCCGAAGGAAGAACTGAGCCCCAAACAAGTGTACCATACCTGCCCGAATGGTTCAACATAGTTTCTTAACAAAACCTATCACATGCCACAAATGACCCCTCAGGATCTCAGTGGGGTACCCTTCCTACAACGGAAGCCACTATGCGTGGGGGATTCCCCAAATAGATCTATCCATATAAAACAAGCGTTTCACAAAAGAATTAATGATCATGATATAAGTATCAGCAGGTAACCATAAATCCCACTTACAATCACCAAGTAAAGCACAAATATAGTTCATAATTAACAGTGCATGTTTCACCCCAAAGCAGTAGTAAAAAGGGGATCACTAGAACTCACCTTAGGTGTTAAGCGAAAAAATAACTCTTCGTGCACCCGGAAGGTCGCAAGTCTAGCACCCTAACATGAATATATTAAGTGATAAGTTACCGCTTTAAACTTATTTAAGGTGCAACAAGTGTGTCAAAAATTTAGTTGTTGGATAAGACTTCGCTTCCGTGAGGGTTGTATGAAAAGTTTCCCATATAATTTAGGATTTTACATTATTAAGTTAAGAATATAGGGTAAATATTCTGTTCAAGTGATTATTAGTCTCATAAGAGTCGGTTATGAAGTTTGGTAAAACTTTACAATTTAGTCCCTCAAGTTTCAAAATTGGCAGTTTCCACCCTCAAGTTTGGTTTCCTACACTTTATGACAATTAAGACCAAAAATCAGGTTCTTAGAGTAAAAATTGACTTATTATTGAGTAAGTGTTCCAAATTTTCAGAATATGGATCCGGTTTAAAACCTATGCGTTTATCATTCCCTGTTGCGGTAAAACTGGAGAGTTTTTAACAGTTAATTAAGGATTTTCATAAATTTGAGTCTTGGACCAGTAGGTATCATCTTAAGGATATTGTTATAAGTTTCAAGTCCTTTAATTGTAAAAATTTGCCTCTAATTGTTGAAAGCCTCGTTTTTACGTTTAACCCGTTAAAACGCGTTTTCAACTGAATTTGACCATTTAAAGTTTATTTGACCAATATTTCAAATCCGTAAGGTCTTTTAACTCTTAACTTTCTGAAATGAAAAGGTTTTTATAAATCTTAGCTTTGACCCCCTTTTTCATGGATTTTTCACAAAAACGACACTCGATTAATACCCGTTTTTAGTTAAAACTCCAGTTAACTTAACTTTTTGACCATGTAAATTACCCATTGACTCTAGAACACTTTATTAACCATTATTAAGCCTGGAATACTTTTTATGATGGTTAAAATTCATGTTTTATTGTTTTACAATTGTTTCACCATGTTTCGGGTCCCGAAAATGACTAAAGTGGGTCAAATCTAACATTTCTTTAATTTCCAGAGATTAACCATTTATCACACACTTAATATTCATCAAAAATTTCTGAAATCATGTCCCAAACTCACGGCTAGGTCACCCGACCATAACTTAGTGATTTAGCCATCACCGACCATAACACATGTGTAAATCCTTATAACATGCGTTTAAACATTACAAAAACTTATTTAACTTTAATATCAGATTACTCAGGTGTTCCAAAGTCGTTCATTTGCAGGTATGAACCTTGGTTGAGAGGGTTTTCATACAAGTGCTTAAATAGTGTTATTTCATGTACAAAAAATGTTTTCAAGGTGTAGCACGTCCAATAACCACATGTTCGAGTTATATAACCTTTTGTAACTTTCAAAACAGGTTATTAGGAGTCCATTAAACCATTAGCAAGCAGATTACAAGTTTTGCTTTCAAGGGTTACAAGATTTACAAGTTAGATGGTGCAAAACACCCAAAAAGAGGGTTTTCATGGTGGAAATCGGTTTCCACCTCAAGAATGACCAATATAACGTGTGAGATACCTTTTGTGAAGTTGAAAGATCCTCAAGAACAAGAAGATGGTGTCGGGTTTCTGGTACAACAAAGAGAGGAGGTCTTTTTAAATGAAAAGTGAAGAAAACACATGAAATGACCATTTTCGGGTGACATGAAGCTTGCACTTGGTATTGTTCGCGTTTTGGAGAGTGTAGATGGTTGAGAGTTGTCTGGGAATCCTTGGAAAAGGCTGGAGAAACTTGAACAAGTGCTGTAGGATCTCGGACTTGCAAGAATCAAGCACCAATCTTCACAAAATGGCATTCTCGCTTGTTTGAGCTTGGCTGATGGATGTATGGTGTTGTTCTTCGAATATGGAGCTGCAATGGTGTTCAAAACCGTGGGGTGTGTGTGTTTTTCTGGAGAGAATGCGAGAGAAGAGAGTGAGAGAGGTGGAATGCTTGCATGAATGAGGAGTGGAGGGTTGAAGGTGGTGGTGTGTAGGGGTGTAGAAGTGTGGTGATTGGGGGAGAGGGCGCGGCCAAGTTTGGCTCTATGTGGGTGTTAAAATCTTTTAATTTTTAATCTAAAATAATTATTAAGTGTTATAATTTTGTAATGTAGTATAGAATATTATTTGGTAGATGTTGTTAGTTGTGGTGTCTTGTGCATGTCCATGCATGCATGAACCGAGAATTTACAAGTGTGTATGTATGCACACATTTTAATTGTTTCGCTAACAAATTGATTTCGTAGCAAGGGTGACTAATTGACTTTCCCGGAACACTAAGTTCAAAAAGGTAAAACTCAAATTAACTAAAAGTCACTAAAATCACATAAAATCATAAAATGGAATAAATAGCAAAAGATGATTCTAAAATCACCAATAGAGTTAGATTGTTTCTATTATTAGTACTCATAAGACGGGTAATGATGCAAGTAGATTAGGGTTAGAATAACGACTTGGAGGTCGGTTGTCACATTCTCCCACCGTTTAGGAAATTTCGTCCCGAAATTTTAGCTTGGATTAGAATTTGAACGGGTGGGTTTGAAGAGGTGTGGATAATTCTTCCTCATCTCATCTTCACATTCCCAAGTGAATTCAGGTCCTCATTTTGAGTTCCATCTAACCTTAACCTTGGGTATGCGGCTCCGCTTGAGTTGCTTGACCAAGCGGTCCGTGATCTCCATGGGCTCCTCCATGAAGTTCAGCTTGTCATTGATTCTTGCTTCATTCAACTGTAGCTCTAGGGTTTTGTCTACCATGCACTTCTTCAAGTTCGATACATGGAAGGTGTCGTGTATTAGCTCAACCTCTGAGGTAGTTTCAATTTGTAAGCCACGGGGCCAATTCTTGCCAGTATTTTGAATGGTCCAATGTATCTTGGGCTTAACTTTCCTCTTTTTTTGAACCTCACGGTTCCCTTCCATGGTGCTACCTTTAGCATTACTCTATCACCCACTTGAAACTCTAAAGGTTTCCATCTCCTATTAGCGTACTTCTTTTTTCGGTCTCTGGATGCCCTTAGTCGTTCCTTAATTTTAAAAATCTTGTCAGTGGTCTCCAACACGATATCTTGTCCCATTACTTGGCTATCACCGATCTCATTCCAGCTCAATGGTGATCGGCATGTCCTTCCGTATAGAGCCTCATACTGAGCTTCCTTGATACTTGCGTGGTAACTATTACTCTACGTGAATTCCACCAAAGGAGATGGTTGTCCCAACTTCCACCCGAGTCAATCACGCAAGCTCTTAACATATCCTCCAACGTTTGAATGTTCCTTTCGCTCTGACCGTCGGTTTGTGGGTGGTACGTGGTGCTTAGATCCAAACGGGTTCCTAAGGCCTCAATGATTTCTAGAAACAAGAAGTGAAACGCACTCCATGCCTAGTTACTATCTCATCGACATATAGTTGGGCCAATTTCATCAAGTCGTAGTCTTCTCGAATTGGAAAAAAGTAAGCTAACTTCGTTAGCCTATCCACTATCAACCAAATAGCATCATGGTCTCTAAACGTTTTGGGTAACTTTGTAACAAAATCCATCATGATGTTATCCGATTTCCATTCTGGGATTTCGGGCTGTTGTAACGTTCCTGAAAGTTTTTGATTTTCAGCTTTTACCATGGCACAGGTTAGACATTTCCTAACATAATTAACGATTGATTTATTGATTCCAGGCCACCAGAAAAGTGCCTTTAGATCGTGGTACATTTTATCACTTCCAGGATAAACCGAGTACCTACATTTGTGGGCTTTGTCAAGGATTACCTCTCAAATTCCTCCGTGCTTCGGCACCCATGTTCTCCCTTCGTACTTGTATGTACCATCGTCCCCTGTCTCAAATCGCTTTTCCATTCTGGTTAACCCTTCTTATATTAACCTTTCTTCCTTTAATGCTTCATTTTGAGCTTCTTTCAGCTTCGCAATAAGGTTGGTATGCACACTCATCCTTAAGCCCGTACACAAGAGGCTTTTCTCTCTCCTTTCTGCTCAAAGCATCTGCCACAACATTGGCCTTACCGGGATCGTAACGGATTTGGCATTCATAGTCGTTTAGCAGCTCGACCCATCTTCTCTCACGCATGTTTAGCATCTTGGTCGAGAATGTGTTGCAGACTTCTATGGTCAGTGTAGATGATGCATTTCGTGCCATAGAGGTAGTGCTTCACATTTTGAGAGCAAACACCATGGCACCCAATCTAAGTCATGCGTCGTATAGTTCTTCTCATGATCGTTAAGCAGTCTAGATGCATAAGCAATTACCTTGTTGCATTGCATCAGTACACATCCTAGTCCTTGACGCGAAGCGTCACAATAGACCATGAAATCTTCTACTCCTTCTGGAAGAGCAAGGATAGGTGCACTGCACAACTTCTCCTTAAGTGTTTCAAACGCCTCATTCTCTCGTTCCCACACAAAGGTTGTGTCTTAATTAGTTAATGCGGTCAAGGTTTGCACTATGCGCGAGAAGTCCTTTATAAACCGTCAGTAGTAACCGGCCAGCCCTAAGAATTGCCTTATCTCCGTGGGAGTTTTAGGAATCTTCCAATTCTTTATAGCCTCAATCTTGGAAGGTTGACTTGAATCCCATTCTCATTTACCACATGCCCTAAGAATTGAATCTTACGTATCCAGATTTTGCATTTAGAGAATTTGGCATATAGTTGTTCATTCTTGAGTAATTCAAGAATTAGCCTGAGATGCTTCTCGTGCTCGTCCTTAATACGGGAGTAGATCAGTATGTCGTCCATAAACACCATCACAAACTTTCCAAGATAAGGGCAACAAACGCGTTCATGAGGTCCATGAATGCTATTGGTGCATTAGTCAATTCAAAGGGCATGACTAAATACTCATAGTGTCCATACCTAGTTCGGAAGGCCGTTTTGGGTATGTCCTCTTCTTTTATCTTTAGTTGGTGGTAACCTGACCTCAAATCTATTTTGGAGAAATAACTTGCTCCTTGCAGTTGATCAAATAGGTCGTCCATTCTTGGAAGAGGGTAACGGTTCTTTATGGTTAGCTTGTTCAATTCTTTGTAATCAATGCACATTCGTAGGGTTCCGTATTTCTTTTTCACGAACAGTACCGGGGCACCCCATGGAGAGACATTCGGACGTATGAATCCCTTGTCAAGTAGTTCTTGAATTTGCGCCATCAGTTCCTTCATTTCAGGAGGGGCGAGTCGGTACTGTGCCATGGCTACTGTGCAGCACCAGGCAGCAAATCTATCTAGAATTCATTTGTCGATTCAGGGGAAGTCCCGGCAGGTCTTCCGAAAACACTTCTGGGTATTCAGAAACCACGGGGATATCTAAAAAAATTTCTCCTCTTGAGTCTTCATCACATAGACTATGAAAGATGGGCATCCCTTCGTTAAGCTCTTGGTAGCTTTTAAGTGGGATACCATGGGTTATAGAGTGTTACTCCTCTTGCCTTGTACCACTAACACTTCCTCTTCGCTCAACGATATCTTGAGTAGGTGCTCATCACATACGATTTGGACTCGATGCTTAGCTAGCCAGTCCATACCAACAACCTCATCGAATCCTCCTAACTTAATGGGCATGAGATTTATCCTAAATGTATTTCCTTTTAGATTCAGCAAGCAATCCTTGATGACTTCATTAGTTTCTAAAATGTTACCGTCAGCTAATTCTACAGTAACGTATAGGTTAAGGTACGCGCATCTAAGTCAATCAAAGGCCTAAAAGTACTAGAGACAAAACTAGCAGTCGCTCCATATCGAACAGAACAGTACCAGGATGGTTGTTTACAAGGAATGTACCTTTAACCACATCAGGTTCCTCAAGCTCTAGTTGGGTCCATAACGAATGCTCTTTCTTTTGGCTTGTTGTGCTTGGCATCCTTGTCTCTACCCAGCTTAGGACAGTTGTTCCTCATGTGCCCTGGATCCCCACATTCATAGCATTGTTTTCCTGGTGCGTAAGTACAGTTTTTTGATTAAATGACCTGTTCTTTTGCATCTGAAACGGGGCATCGGGTTACATTCCCCTGATGGTGTAGTTTTCACTTGTTGCAAAATGGGCTTGTCCCCGAGTACAGTTTCCGGGTCTTGCTTCCCTGATCATCGCGCCTCGCACCTTCAGAACTCTTTCTACCTCACCCGCTACTACTTCCAACCACTCTCTTTACTTCAAACCACTTTCTTTTCTCACCAACAGACTTCCTCTTCTTATCAGCCCTAGCTTGCTCAGTCCATCTAGCCCTAACTAGTCATCAGTCAACTGCTGTAAGGTCAACCGCAGTTTGTAGGGTTAAAGGCTGGGAGGAGCGGACCATTCCCCCAACTCTTGGGTGTAGCCCCCAGATGAATCGTGCTACACCTTTAGATTCGGGTGTCACCAGATGAGGAACCGGTCGGGTTAGGGCTAAGAAACAATTGATATATTTAGTGTAGTTGGGACCTTTCATTTCCAGACTTAGGATTTTGTCTCTAGTTTCTCGAGTTGATTGATGGGGCAATATTTGCTGGTCATCAGTTCCCTAAATTCGGTCCAACTCATTTCGTTAGCCACATTTCTTCCACGGGTTTGGGTAACCGACTTCCACCATTCAAGAGCTGATCCCTTAAGGGATCGGGCTGCGAACCTCACCATATGATCCATCTTGCACTCGCTAATGTCCAAGACAGCTTCCATTTCATCAATCCATCTATACGTCTCTATAGCACCCTCGGTGCCGTAGAAGTCCTTGGGCTTAAATTCCATGAAGGTCTTATAGGAGCATCCATTCTTTAACACATCGGCTTCCTCGTCATGGCCCTCGTTGCTCCCTGGCCGATCATTACCATTAGTATTACTCCGCTCAGCATTGATCTGAGCGATAATGGTCAGAATGGCGTTAGCAAGTTGTTGTGCTATGAGGTTAGCAATTCTATCATCATTTTCTTGATTAGCATTTTACCTGCGGGGAGTTCCTTGTGGGGTAGGTTGGTTTCTGTAAGGCCCCGTACCTGGGCACCTCACAATTGGTCATTCATTGCACTTAAAACATTATAAAATGTACATTAATTTTGAAGCGGAATTTAAAACATTCATTTATAATTAAAAACATGTCAATTACAACATCTGTTTTCATCTCAAAATACAAGACATGTCAAAATACGGATGCCAGCCTCAAAACGCTCCCAGTAACTTATGCATCCATGCTTGCAACTCCTCAGCATCAACATATACCTGCCAACTATCATACATACAAAAGTCAGCAACGCTGAATGAGTCCTAGTTTTATAATAACATACTTTTCTTTGTTAAAACCGTTATTTACTTTATTTCAAAACATATTATACTTTATAACCGTTCGTGATCATGCGCCATACGTACATACAGATAATATCATTATTATCTTCGTCATTATGTTTATTAGCTTTGTTCATTCAAGGTATTACATTATTGTTCACTTCCCTTTCTCGATCCGATCAGACTTTACCCTCTTCGTGGCACTCAGCCACGATTACTGAGGTCGAATGACTATTCAGTACATTATTATGATAATTCATTTACGTTCATTCATATGTTCGTCTTTCATACATGATCTTTCATTCATTACTCTTTATTACTCGAATCTTGTCTCTTGCAATATCTCATGTCCGAAGACTGTTGCTGTGCCGGGGCCTGCTCACAAATCCCCGACTCATGTCCGAAGACTGACATAGCACCGTGATACGCGACAAAGATCCCATATGTGTCAATCACAGGGATTGAACTCCATCCGAGTCTGTTGCAACACAAAGTCGCTCACCTCATTATCTCGTCTCATGCAATATCCCTGACTCATGTCCGAAGACTGATACTGTGCCGGGTGTGACAAACAAACCCCCAACTCATGTCCGAAGACTGACACAGTATCGGGATACGCCACACGAATCTAATCATCCGTCACTTTCGTCATATGCAATACTCCCGACTCATGTCCAAAGACTGATACTGTGCCGGGGCCTGCTCACAAAACCCCGACTCATGTCCGAAGACTGACACAACACCAGAGTACGCAATCTGTATCCTGTCTCATGCAATACCCCCGACTCATGTCCGAAGACTGATACTGTGCTGGGGCCTGACAAACAAACCCCAGACTCATGTCCGAAGACTAACACAGTACCGGGATACGCGACAAGGACCTCTTTCAAGTCTGTTGCGACACAGAGTCGCTCACCTCATACCGGTGCTTGCAAGCCTTTCTATACATTCTCTTTTATTCATTCATTTATTCATGCATGCATTCATTCACTACGTTCCTCATTTTATTATCTTCCACTTTACGTTACATAATACTTTCATTACATTAAAAACGTTCAATGCAAAGCCGAGGGAAGACACACATATATAATAAGGACATACATAAACATAAACATACACCATTACCATACACGCAACAACATACATACATCAAACATAAGCCATCACAACATAACCAGGCTTATCCATCCATTTACCCCTTTAAAACCACTTAGAAAACCTCAAGTCCAAAGTGGGCGCATGGGTCCTTCCACGCGCATGTGCATAAAAATTCTAAGCATAAAAATTCTAAGTATAAAACAGTCTGGGCGCATGGGCACTGTTTGAGCGTTTCTGCCCTGTTCAGGCGCATCACCAATCACTTAGCCGTTTCAAGCACTTGGGCGCATGGGCACCGTTTATGCTCATGGCCAATACTTAGCCGTTTCATTCACTGGGACGCATGGGCACTGTTTAGGCGCATGGTCCATACTTAGCTGGTCCATCACTTGGGCGCATGGGCACTATTTAGGCACATGGCCACACTTGAGCGCATGGTCAATACTTTGCCACATGGCCAACATGCTCGGCGCATGGGCCACTGTTCAGGCGCATGACCCACTCTTGGGTGTATGGCCAACACTTAGGCGTCTCGCCACTCATGCTAGGCGCATGGGCCACTGTTTGGGCGCATGAACCACTCTTCATGTTAATCAAACATTCTGAAATCTTTTCTATGTTACCAATTTCACCCGATTCTCATTCTAAGCATACCCAAACACAGATCTAACATACTAAGGCCATCTAAGCATGCTAAACATCACCTCTAACCCATAATCAACACTATAACATGCATACATACATACAACATTCGAACATAAAGCTATAAACCCACGGGTTCTTTAAAAGATGCATACATCCTATGCATAAAAGCACCAAATCAGTTGAAAATCAATAAAGAGGGGTTCTACAAACTCACCTTGAGGAGCTTTTGAGCAACGCTCTTCCAGTTCAAGACCCACTTCGATTCAACTCTTTGAATCCCGAAAACATACTCTAAACAACCAGAACTTTGGTCAAGAACTAAATACTCAGTTGAAACCGAGCTCAAACAAGAGAAAACTTACCTTTTTCAGCTTCTTCTTCCTCTTTCTCTCTCTAGAACCGGGCTCTCTCTCTCTCTTCTTCTTCCTCCGAGATCAAGTAGCTTTCTGCTTTGATATGGGTGACCATGCCCCTTTAAAATATTAAATAATAAGATTTGTACTTTGTACACTTTATCCCCTTCTACTTGTGCACAATTCCTATTCATTCTATTTACCTTTCTTTTCCTTTCGTTAAAATAGAAAATTCAGGGTGTTACAAGTCTACCCCCCTTAAAGAGGTTTTGTCCTCGAAACCTGTCGCTTCTCTAACAGTTACGGGTAACACTGTCTCACCTCTTCTTTGATCTTGCATTTAAGCTCACATCCCTTTAGGCTTCACTACACCCGCACAAGTGAAAGCATCATCCTCCTTAGCCTATTCTCTCCTTCTTATTAGTAGTGGTCACTAGTTGCTCCTCGTGGTTGGATACTCTGTCCATCTCAGTATTCTCTAATAGCATGATCATATCCTCATCGGTTGAGCACTTTGTTAGGCGAGATGCATGGAATATCGGATGAATTCCACTTAACTCATCAGGTAGCTCCAGTTGATGTGCCACTTCTCCTACCTGAGCAACAACTGAGAATGACCCTCTACACTGTAATATTAGCTTTACTTAATTTCAAATCAAGCAATCCGCTCTCCTGGTCGAAGCCTTCACATACTTCATTATCGTAGGTCATCACCGAGCTCTGGTCATGCGCGATTGATCAATCTATCTTCTTGCAACACTTGGGCTTTGAGTCATAGACTACTAATCAACTCACTCGGAGATGCATGTCTACCTACCTATGTCTGTCTTGAACAGCCTAGCAGGAACAAGCGCTCTCTCTCAATTCTATCGCGCAATCTTCTAGGGCATTAGGTAACCTAGTAGACTTACTAATAGCAATTCTTACATCGAAGGGCTCATCGATCTCCCTACCCCTAACGTGCAACATCACAGAAAATAGCGGCAACAAAACTACTACTAGCATCATAATTAAAGCATAGATGCATAAATCTAAACTTGTAAGAACGTACCTGACGTTACCTCGGAGTCTGACCTAGCCTCCTCCCAGTCATAGCGAAGGCTCTAGCCTTCACCCTCTATTCTCCTTCCTCGTACCGGAGCTTCCTACCCTCAACTTCTTGCAGTCTCTGCTCATGTGTCCTGTCTTGCCACAGTCGTAGCATTTATCCATTTGATAGTCCCTCGCTTTGTGGCCCTCCTTTCCACACTAAAAACAAACGTTCAGTCCCTACTTGCACACCCCGTCATGGCCTCTGCCACACTTGTTGCAAATCTATCCTTTTCTTTCCATTCTCTCCCGATCACCGTCCCTCGACGCTGTACCTCCATACCAAATCCACCATCATTGCCTCGCCTTCCTTTCCCCTTCTTAACATAGGCTCGCTCCTCCCTTTGGTCCATCATCACCATCGCCCCCCGCTCATCGCAAAATCTTCCCGCCAGGTCAACAGCCGACCTAATCATGCTCGGTCGGGTGGCGATGTGCCTACAGATGTCCGCCGACAAGCCCTGAATATACCTCTTGATATTTCGCGAAAGAGGTGTCACCTGATCCGACACCAGACATGCTATCTCGTTGAACTTCATGGTGTACTGTTGATGTGTCAGGGTTCCCGCCTCCAGTTGCAAGAATTCCCTTTCAACTTTATCCATCTCACGGTGAGGATAGAATTCCTCAATCACCAGCTTCTTCAACTCCGGCCATCTCATCCTTCCAATGGCTCTGCTACCCTCGGCTTGGACTATGTTATCCGACCAGCACAGAGCCGAGTCTACAAAAGAATGGGCAGCAAACTTTACTTTTTGATCCTCCCGGCACTCACTGATGTTCAATACCGCTTCCATCTCTCTCACCCATCCACGAGCAGCAGCAGCAGTGCCGTTTCCATCAAAAGTTGGGGGCTTGCATCGTTCAAATGCCCCATAATTACAGCCTCGTGCTGCCTCCAGCGCAGGCTCTTCCTCTTCGTCCTCTTTATCATTGAAGAAAACCATTTCACTCTCGGGTCGTCTCCTTTCGCCCGAAGGTCTACCCCCTTCCTGTCTCTCCTCCTCTCTAACAGACTTCATAACTTCGATCACCACAGATGGTAGGATCGTCTGCATAACATGATGCACTTCCTCCCGTACCACCTCTCTCATCGAGGCTCACTGATTAGCATTCTCATCTCCGCCCTCCTAATGAGGGGTCTTGGGTTCCTCATGGGCTGCTCCTTCAGCACTAGACCTTCCTCTTGTGACTCGTGGTTCGGCACAACGTCCACCACCATCTCCACGTCGTGAAGCTTTCGAAGATCTACCTCCAACCATCTTCTAACACACTATAATAATCAAACACTAACGCGGTCATTCAAGGTAATAACTTAGTTTATGTCAAGTAGAGTAAGTCCCTAATTACAGTGGCCAGTTGTGATTAGCCACTTACTTTGCTCTTCATACCCCAAGCATTTCCTATCCTGACATAATTAGTATCTAAATATACACCAAAGCACACATGCCACATACATGCGCGCATAACGCCGGTTAACATTAACTTACATAAAACATTTACATAAAACCTTTTCCTGTAGGCACGTAGCTACTAGGACTGGCATCCCTTTTCCTTTCAGTCCCATTCTCAGTTTAAGATTAGGTTTTTCAAAATATTTACCCAATTCACTTAAACTTTTGCTCTCATACCAACTTGTAAGGCCCCGTACCCGGGCACCTCACAATTGGTCATTGATTGCAATTAAAACATTTTAAAATGTACATTAATTTTGCAGCGGAATTTAAAACTTTCATTTATAAATAAAAACATGTCAATTACAACATCTGTTTTCATCTCAAAATACAAGACATATCAAAATACGGATGTCAGCCTCAAAACGCTTCAAGTAGCTTATGCATCCATGCCTGCAACTCCTCAACATCAACATATACCTGCCAACTATCATGCATACAAAAGTCAGCGACGCTAAGTGAGTCCTAGTTTTATAATAAAACATACTTTTCTCTGTTAAAACCGTTCTTTACTTTATTTCAAAACATACTATACTTTACAACCATTCGTGATCATGTACCATACGTACATACAGATAATATCATTATTATCTTCATCATTATGTTCATTAGCTTTGTTTATTCAACGTATTACATTATCGTTCACTTCGTTTTCTCGATCCGGTCAGACTTTACCCTCTTCATGGCACTCACCCACGATTACTGAGGTTGAATGACAAGGATCCTGTTCAGTACATTGTTACGATAATTCATTTACGTTCATTCATACGTTCATTCTTTCATACACGATCTTTCAATCATTACTCTTTATTAATCGAATCTTGTCTCTTGCAATATATCATGTCCGAAGACTGATGCTGTGCCGGGGCCTGCTCACAAACCCCGACTCATGTCCGAAGACTGACACAGCACCGTGATACGCGACAAAGATCCCATATGAGTCAATCACAGGGATTGAACTCTATCTGTGTCTGTTGCAACAAAAAGTCGCTCACCTCATTATCTCGTCTCATGCAATAGCCCTGACTCATGTCCGAAGACTGATACTGTGCCGGGGCCTGACAAACAACCCCCGAATCATGTCCGAAGACTAACATAGTACTGGGATACGCGACACGGATCTCATCATCCGTCACTTTCGTCATATGCAATACTCCCGACTCATGTGCAAGACTGATACTGTGCGGGGCCTGCTCACAAACCCCCGATTCATGTCCGAAGACTGACACAGTACCGGAGTACGCAATCTGTATCCTGTCTCATGCAATACCCCCGACTCATGTCTGAAGACTGATACTATGCCGGGGCCTGACAAACAAACCCCGACTCATGTCCGAAGACTGACACAGTACCAGGATACGTGACAAGGACGTCTTTTGAGTCTGTTGCGACACAGAGTCGCTCACCTCATACCTGTGCTTGCAAGCCTTTCTATACTTTCTCTTTAGTCATTCATTTATTCATGCATGCATTCATCCACTACGTTCCTCATTTATTATCTTCCACTTTACGTTACATAATACTTTCATTACATTAAAAACGTTCAATACAAAGCCGAGGGAAGACACACATATATAATAAGGAACATACATAAACATAAACACACACCATCACCATACACGCAACAACATACATACATCAAACATAAGCCATCACAACATAACCAGGCTTATCCATCCATTTACCCCTTAAAAACCACTTAGAAAACCTCAAGTCCAAAGTGGGCGCATGGGTCCTTCCACGCACATGAGCATAAAATTCTAAGTATAAAACAGTCTGGGTGCATGGGCACTGTTTGAGCGTTTCTGCCCTGTTCAGGTGCATCACCAATCACTTAGCCGTTTCAAGCACTTGGCGCATGGCACTGTTTAGGCTCATGGCCAATACTTAGCCGTTTCATTCACTGGGACGCATGGGCACTGTTTAGGCGCATGGTCCATACTTAGCCGATCCATCACTTGGCGCATGGGCACTATTTAGGCACATGGCCACACTTGGGCGCATGGCCAATACTTTGCCACATGGCCAACATGCTCGACGCATGGGCCACTGTTCACGCGCATGACCCACTCTTGGGAGTATGGCCAACACTTAGGCGTCTCGCTACTCATGCTAGGCGCATGGGCCACTGTTTGGGCGCATGAACCACTCTTCATGTTAATCAAACATTCTGAAATCTTTTCTATGTTACCAATTTCACCCGATTCTCATTCTAAGCATACCCAAACACAGATCTAACATACTAAGGCCATCTAAGCATGCTAAACATCACCTCTAACCCATAATCAACACTATAACATGCATACATACATACAACATTCGAACATAAAGCTGTAAACCCACGGATTCTTTAAAAGATGCTTACATCGTATGCATAATTGCCCCAATAAGTTGAAAATCATAAAAGAGGGGGTTCTAGAAACTCACCTTGAGTAGCTTTTGAGCAACGCTCTTCCAGTTCAAGACCTACTTCGATTCAACTCTTTGAATCCCAAAAACAAACTCTAAACAACCAGAACTTCGGTCAAGAACTCAATACTCAGCTGAAACCAAGCTCAAACAAGAGAAGACTTACCTTATTCAGCTTATTCTTCCTGTTTCTCTCTTTAGAACCGGGCTCTCTCTCTCTCTCTTCTTCTTCCTCCGAGATCAAAGCAGCTTTCTGCTTTGATATGGGCGACCATGCCCCTTTAAAATCTTAAAATAATAAGATTTGTACTTTGTACACTTTATCCCCCTCTACTTGTGCACAATTCCTATTCTTTCTATTTACCTTTCCTTTCCTTTCGTTAAAATAGAAAATTCGGGGTGTTACAAGTCTACCCCCCTTAAAGAGGTTTCGTCGCCGAAACCTGTTGCTTCTCGAACAGTTACGGGTAACACTGTCTCACCTCTTCTTTGATCTTGCATTTAAGCTTAGATCCCTTTAGGCTTCACTGCACCCGCACAAGTGAAACCATCATCCTTCTTAGCCTATTCTCTCCTTCTTATTAGTAGTGGTACTAGTTGCTCCTCGTGGTTGGATACTCTATCCATCTCAATATTCTCTAATAGCATGATTATATCCTCATCGGTTGAGCACTTTCTTAGGCGAGATGCATGGAATATCGGATGAATTCCACTTAACTCATCAGGTAGCTCCAGTCGATGTGCCACTTCTCCTACCTTAGCAACAACTGAGAATGACCCTCTACACTGTAATATTAGCTTTACTTAATTTCAAATTAAGCAATCCGCTCTCCTGGTCGAAGCCTTCTCCATACTTCATTGTCGTAGGTCGTCACTGAGCTCTGGTCATGCGCAATTGATCAATCTATCTTCTTGTAACACTTGGGGTTTGAGTCATAGACTACTGATCAACTCACTCGGAGATGCATGTCTACCTACCTATGTCTGTCTTGAACAACCTAGCAGGAACAAGCGCTCTCTCTCAATTCTATCACACAATCCTCTAGGGCATTAGGTAACCTGGTAGACTTACTAATAGCAATTCTTACATAGAAGGGCTCATCGATCTCCCTATTGGGTTTGTTGGACCAAATCAAACTAGTTTAACCATTTAAACTTGAAAACGCAGCGGATTAACATCAAATATTATCATTTGTAATCTGAAAATATGGTTCATTTCATGACAACAACAAACCAAGAACACAAGGATCTTATATATGTGTTTGAACTAGCTATCACCAATAAATAACAACCCAAATAAGCAATACATACTACCTTCCAAAGCTGCTGAAAAACGAGATATAGATGAAGAGAATGATGTTCTTGAACAGCCAAAACACCAAGAAGAGGTGTCCTCAAGCTTACATACCTACAAGCATCAAGCATACACCATTCTTGCTAGGATTTGAGCACCAAATCGGATCAAGAAAGCTGCGAACAATCAACAAAGCTGCTAGAGCTTTGTTGCAGCCGTGATATCTTTCTTCCAAAAGAAGAGTGATGTTCTTGTGACCCTTTTGCATATGAGAGAGTGAGAGAGATCTGAATGGAGAGTGTGTGTATTCTTTGAGAGCCAAAATCTCAAGAGAACCAAATGAAAAACAAAAGAGAGGGGCTGCCCAAAGGGGCGGCCGAACCCTTATCCCCTTTTTTTGTTTTCCCCCTAAAACCCCTTTAAATCCTTGTTAAAATATTTGATTAAAACAGATATATAATTAACCTTTTGATTATATAACATACACACACTTCTATTATTTGATGTTATTTAACTAAATTAACAAGATAACAAATAATATCCATGAACAAAATATCCATATAAGTTGTTCAATCTCATATGCAACTTATTTAGAAAACCCATTTTCTAAATTTGGTGTATTTATTTAATTGCATGATCATATCATCAATTAAATATTATTTGGTGTTTTCTAAGCTTGTTATTGGGTATGACCCGACTTGGATCATAACGTACTAACCACATCAATGTTCTATGTGTCTTGGGCATAAAGAATCCAGCAATCTCCCACTTGCACAAGATTCATAGAAGATTGATGCAAGCAATAAATACCGCGTAACAACGGTTTACTACCCTTAATACGCATGACTTAAAGCCATTCAATAACATCATCCCCTTCAAGTATCCAACTTGAAATGATTTAGGTGAATTAATCATTTATCCTTTTGTTTCTGATGTCATGTTAAATCCAAGGACATAGTATGATCATTCTTGTTGATTTAACTTAATCAGACCTTAGACATCTTGCTCTCAACGAATAGGTGGAAAAAATTCCATCTTGACTACATACGTTTTTCATAATCACCTCGTGTCACACCTGAACATAGCCTTATGCACTGCCCATTATTTCAGAGCAGCGAAGAACTAGCTCAAGGTATAACATTTGGTGAATATCAAAACCCAATATGTATCTCAGGTCGGAAGATACCAAATGATATTGGCCTTTACTCAAATTTACTTATGATCAATCTAGAAGATTCGATGTAGTAAAATTGAGATGCGGGTCTCTCCAATATTTGTATCCCACAAATATCTATGAACCTTGGCAGCAACCAATTGCTCTATATTCATTTCTTATGAATATCCACCAATCCATGTTCATAATAGTCTTACATTCATATTTGTTCCCACAAACATGACCGACTACGGACATTTTGAATAATAAACATATTCATGGATCCATACATGCTAAAATTAATATAACTCAAAATATCACAGGTATATAAAGAGTTAAATATTACATTGTTTCAAAATTTTAATACTAAACAAATCAATTCCAGTCACTAGAATATCAAAGTCCTAAGGCACAAGTATGACTTTCATGCTTTGCCCTTTCAAGGAGCTTTGTGAGTGGATCCACAATGTATTGATCGGTGTGAATTTTATGAATACATATTTTTACCTTTTCAACTTCATCTCTTATGCAGTTGAATTTCCGCTCAATGTGCCTAGCCTTTTGAAGAGGACAGGGTACCTTGATTCATGTAATCGTACCCTTGTGATCACAAAAGGATTTCTAGGGATCTTGAATGGTAGAGACCACCCTAGGTAGGCGATAAATTTCTTTATCCATGTAGCTTCCTGAGCTGCTAATGATGCGGCTATGTATTTGGATTTTGTAGTGGATAATGCTACTCCATTCATAATGAAGACATACCCCGATTGAGAATCATCTCGAACGGTTTGGAACTTGTATCTGTGTAACCCTTTACAACAAGTTCCTCTCCATCAGATCCGTATATTAGAAACATTTCCTTAGTCCTTCTAAGGTATTTTAATATACTTTAAATAGTCATCCAATGACTATTATCTGGATTCTGCTAATATCTGCTCGTCATGATTGACGTGCATGACTCGTCCAGTCTAGTGCATATCATCGCATACATGATGGATTCTATAGCTGACGCATATAGGATGTCCTTTATTTGATATTGCTCATCCTTTGAGCTTGGACATTGAGATGTACTCAATATTATCCCTCTTTGAATAGGTACCATACCTTTCTTAGAGTTTTTCCATCTTGAACCTTTTCATGACTTTATTAATATATGCACTTTGATTTAAACCTATCAACCGCGTCGATCTATCTCTATAGATCTTTATTCCAAAATATAGGCGGCTTCACCGAGATTTTAGAAAAACAACTTCCAAGCCAGGTTTTGACACCTTCCATGGTTGGAATATCATTCCAAAAGGTAGAATGTCATTAACATATAATACTAAGAATGTTATTATGCTCCCAATAGCCTTCTTATATACACAAGCCTCATCAACGTTCTTGATGAAACCAAATTTTGATCCCTTCATCAAAATGTTGATTCCAACTTCTCGATGCTTGATTCAATCCATAGATTGACTTCTTCAACTTGCAAACTCTTAGGATGTTGTGGATCGACAAAACCATCTGACTGAACCATATGGACAGTCTCATCGAGATGTCTATTAAGACAAGCGGTTTTGACATCCATTTGCCAAGTCTCATAGTCATAATATGCAGCTATGGAAATAATATCCTAATTGATTTTAGCATTGCCACAGGCGAGAAAATCTCATCATAATCAACCCCTTGATTTTGAGTGAAACCTTTTGCTACAAGTCTTGCTTTGTAAGTATCCAATTTTCCATGTATATCTATTTTTTCTTGAAACCCACTTGCATCCAACCGGTTTGGAGTTAAGTGGAAGGTCAACCAATTCCTAAACTTGATTGTCATACATGGATTGCATCTCAACGTTCATGGCATCCAGCCATTTGTCACAATCCAAATTGTACATTGCTTCATGGTATGTAGTTTGCTCATCGGAGTCAACCACATAGCATCCATTCATGAAAAATCCATATCTTTCAGGTGGAATGCTAATTTTACTAGATCTGCGAACGTTTTGTGTGTATTGATCAACCTCTTGATCATCATCAACAACCTCTTGTTGATTGCTAGTGTCAACCAAACGTGTATTGGCTTGTAGATTTTGATCCTCATCAAATTCCACTATTCTATACGTTATTCCTTCCATAAGGAACTTAGTTTCCAAGAATTCAGCCTTTCGAGCAATAATTACTTTTGCTCTTGTTGGATCAAAGAAGTAGTATCCTATATAGTCTTTGGGATATCCAACAAATATACACATAGTGAATAGACTATCCTGGTTAGGGCCATATTTAAAATACGAGCCTCGGGGAGCATTGCGAAAACCCAAAATGATAGAGGTAGTGAGCTTATAGCCATCATAGATTGAACCATATCCAATAGGGTTCAAAGTCTCCTTTCAAACACACCATTATGTTATGGTGTTCCAATTGGAGTAAGTTGTGAGACGATCCCACAACTTCTTAGATGGTACTAAAAACATCACTGAGGTATTCACCTCATCTATCTGAACGAAGAACTTTAAGAGTTTTATTGAGTTGTTTTTCTACTTCATCCTTGAACATTTTGAACATTTCAAAAGCTTCATGTTTGTGTGTCATCATGTACACAACATTAGCGACTATTATCATCAGTAAAGGTAATGAAGTATCTATCACCATTTCTAGTCATTGTCTTTAAAGGGCCACATACATCCGAATGTATGATACCCGATAAGTCTTTTGCCCTCTCGTTAGTGCCACTAAAGGGCGACTTGGTCATCTAGTTTGTAAACAAGATTCACACTTATCGAATGAAACATTTTCATTTGCTTTTCAAAAGACCATTCTTTTGAGGTGTTTGAATCTGATTCTTGTTTTATGTGACCAAGATGAAAATGTCAAAGATAAGAATCACTTAAAACCATTTTAAGTTTCTTGGTGCTTGTTTGGTATAATGAGCTATTATAGGATGAATCATTATGAACCAATTCATAGATTTCATTAAAAGGCATAGCCTTGAAATAAAATACATCATCCATACAAACATAAATACCATTGTTAACAAACTTTAATTCATAACCACATTGTTCTAAAAGGGAAATCAAAATTATGTTCTTTAGAATAACTTCCAAACCATTTGAAAGTTTCTAAATATTGTCTCTTTTCTTGAAGTGCTTATTTCATATGAACCCCTGCAACAAATTGCAAAAAAGAATTCCACATCCGGTATCCAATACCCATGTGTTTTCACAAAATAACATTTCAACCAATGTGAATTTTGAAAGTTCTACATGAGGTTTGCCCAGCATCCCTCTTGTTTCTCAACTCTTTGAGATAGGTTGGATAATTCCTTTCCAATGTCCTATCTCTCCACACTCAAAGATGGATCGTTCTCTGTTACCTTAGACTTCTTAAGCTTAGGCTTTGGAGGTTCCGCTTTAGCCTTTCCTTTTCCCTTTCCTTTGATGTGCCCCTTTCCTTTGGCAACATTTGCCTTGGGATCAGGGAATGGCCTTTTGTTATTGCCTTCCTCATTGATCGAGAGAATAGGTAGAATGTTTCTACCCATCCCTGCCTCATTTTTTTGAGCATTGCATGAAGCTCACCAATGCTCTTGTCCCACCCGTTCATATTGTAAATCATTATGAATGTCTCAAACCTTTTAGTTAGGCCATTAAGGATCAAATCCATGGCCAACTCCGTTGAGACGGGACAATTAAGCCGCTTGAGGCGATCAACGTGGCTTTTTATCTTAAGAACATAAGATGATACCAATTGGGTTTCTTCCATATGACACGCATGAAGTGCTCGAACCGTTTCGAAGCACTCTACCCTAGCTTGTTGAAGGAACATTTCCTTAACTGGGTAATTATGTCATATGCCCCACGTTGCTCCAAGTCCTTTTGGAGTCTAGGAAACATAGTTCCCAATATGAGGCAGGAAACCTGCATGGGATCCTTAGTATATTGAAGCCAATCGACATAGGCCTCAACATCCTCAAGGTCGGGCTGGTCAGGAATAGGATCGTCAAGGACATAGGCCCTTTTCTCTTACTTGAGAACAATTCTCAAGTTTTGCTACCAGTCCATAAAGTCATTACGGTTAAGACGATCCCATTCTAAGATGGTTCTCAGTGATAGGGTAGGGACGGTCGGGGTGGTAGCATTATAGTTTGCGGCCATTACTACAAAATTTACAAAGTTCATTTTAGTATTTCTGAAAAAATTGCATTTTAATTATTAATACCCTTTACACGTCTCATAGACAATTACTAATTAAAATCTAGAATCCAACGTTACATTTAAATGATGGTTTAGGTGACCTTTATCCCATTATTTAAATTAACAAGGTAGTCAACATTTGACAATTGCAACCTATTGCAACTTCTAGCTTTATGGGATCGGTTAAACATCTTATGTTTAGTCGGCATGTAAAATCCCATCAACACCATTGTACGCCATGCTTCGGTGACCCTATGCACATGGTTTCCAATTCAAGTCGTCCTACTTACACACACGTGTGAGTTTACACATACAAGTGTTAGGTGACCTTTATCCCACAAGTATATTAAGCCCACCTCAAACACACAAGTTCCCTAAAAGTGGTTAGGTAACCTTTATCCCGCAAGTAGTTCTCAAGTGATTCGAGTGTGGTGTAAAGGATGGTGTTTAACTTGTTTCCAAAGGGATTTAAGTTTCCATTAATTCTAGTTATGAAAACTCTATGTACCTTGTATTCGCATGCTTTCAAATACATGGTACCCTATGGTTCCTTTTTAGTAAAACCTCTTTTATTTTGAAATCATTAGTCCTTTTAATAACCTTTTATTAGTCATTAATGTTTAGGAACCAAAAATTCAGCTTGTTATGATAATTTATTTAGATTGTTAAGCATATCCATATATCAAACAATCAACATAAAATGAATAATCAAACAAGCATATATCAAACAACCACATGTGCATAACCATAGCCACTATGTTGACAAAACTTTCTTGCCATCACAAGTGTTGTCATTTGGTCTTTCCTAAGGGTTGAACACAACACAAAGACGAGATCTCCAAAGACCCCCACTTGAACTTGTATCAAATGCTTCAAGTCCTTCTCTTGTGTCTTCCTTTTGTGTTTCCATCTTGTGCATCTTCTTTTACAAAACTCATATCCTAATACAAATTTTCTAATAAAAGAAAACATACTTAATCTATCTATTACATCACAAATGAATGAATAAATAAACTACATCCAAATACTAAACACAAAAGAATAATATTACAACCCATATGAATGAATACAACCAACACAAAACATCCATTCAAAACCAAAACAACACAAGGTCAAGGCTAGGTTATGCACCAATATGAATCATCATATACAACATTCAAGAACAAAATAAACCCCCATATGACCCTAAATTTTCAGCCAACATAAACCATGAATTTAGGGTCTTTTGTCCAAACAAAAACATAATCAACTACTTGATATCTTACTTTCAAGGTTTAATCACTAGCATGTTAGATATAACCTTGAAAGGTTGGCGATTTATTATCATCACCAGAAAACAGCCCCAATATGGTTGTTAAAGCCTCATAAAACCAATTTTACAAGAACACATGAAACTAGTCATCCACATATCCAGCTCTAGATGCCAATATTGGGTTTGTTGGACCAAATCAAACTAGTTTAACCATTTAAACTTGAAAACGCAGCGGATTAACATCAAATATTATCATTTGTAATCTGAAAATATGGTTCATTTCATGACAACAACAAACCCAAGAACACAAGGATCTTATATATGTGTTTGAACTAGCTATCACCAATAAATAACAACCCAAATAAGCAATACATACTACCTTCCAAAGGCTGCTGAAAAACGAGATATAGATGAAGAGAATGATGTTCTTGAACAGCCAAAACACCAAGAAGAGGTGTCCTCAAGCTTCCATACCCACAACCATCAAGCATACACCATTCTTGCTAGGATTTGAGTAGCAAATCGGATCAAGAAACCTGTTGGAACCTTGTTCCAGCCGTGAACAATCAACAAAGCTGCTAGAGCTTTGTTCCAGCCGTGATATCTTTCTTCCAAAAGAAGAGTGATGTTCTTGTCACCCTTTTGCATATGAGAGAGTGAGAGAGATCTGAATGGAGAGTGTGTGTATTCTTTGAGAGCCAAAATCTCAAGAGAACCAAAGGAAAAACAAAAGAGAGGGGCTGCCCAAAGGGGCGGCCAAACCTTATCCCCTTTTTTTTGTTTTCCCCCCAAAACCCCTTTTAATCCTTGTTTTAATATTTGATTAAAATAGATATATAATTAACCTTTTAATTATATAACATACACACACTTCTATTATATGATGTTATTTTACTAAATTAAACAACATAACAAATAATAGTCATGAACAAAATATCCATATAAGTTGTTCAATCACATATGCAACTTATTTAGAAAACCCATTTTCTAAATTTGGTGTATTTATTTAATTGCATGATCATATCATCAATTAAATATTATTTGGTGTTTGCTAAGCTTGTTATTGGGTATGACCCGACTTGGATCATAACGTACTAACCACAAAAGAATGGGCAGCAAACTTTACTTTCTGATCCTCCCGGCACTCGCTGATATTCAATACCGCTTCCATCTCTCTCACCCATCGGTGAGCAGCAGCAGCAGTGCCGTTTCCATCAAAAGTTGGGGGCTTGCATCGTTGAAACGCCCCATAATTACAGCCTCGTGCCGCCTCCAGCGCAGGCTCTTCCTCTTCGTCCTCTTCGTCATTGAAGAAAACCGTTTCAGTCTCGGGTCGTCTCCTTTTGTCCGAAGGTCTACCCCCTTCCTGTCTCTCCTCGTCTCTAACAGCCTTCATAACTTCAGTCACCACAGACGGTAGGATAGTCTGCATAACCTGATGCACTTCCTCTCGGACCGCCTCTCTCATCGAGGCTCTCTGATTAGCATTCTCATCGCCGCCCTCCTGATGAGGGGTCTCGGGTTCCTCATGGGCTGCTCCTTCAGCCCTAGACCTTCCTCTTGTGACCCGTGGTTCGGCACCATGTCCACCACCACCTCCACCTCGTGAAGCTTTCGAAGATCTACCGCCAACCATCTTCTAACACACTATAAGATTCAAACACTAAAGCGGTCATTCAAGGTAATAACTCAGTTTATGTCAAGTATAGCAAGTCCCTAATTACAGTGGCCAGCTGTGATTAGCCACTTACTTGCTCTTCATACCCCAAGCATTTCCTATCCTGACATAATTAGTATCTAAATCTACACCAAATCACACAAGCCACATACATGCGCACATAATGTCGGTTAACGTTTACATAAAACCTTTTCCTGCAGGCACGTAACTACTAGGACTGGCATCCTTTTTCCTTTTAGTCCCATTCTTAGTTTGAGATTAGGTTTTTCAAAATATTTACCCAATTCACTTAAACTTTTGCTCTCATACCAACTTGTAAGGCCCCGTACCCGGGCACCTCATAGTTGATCATTCATTGCACTTAAAACATTATAAAATGTACATTAAATTTGCAGCAGAATTTAAAACTTTCATTTATAATTAAAAACATGTCAATTACAACATCTGTTTTCCTCTCAAAATACAATACATGTCAAAATACGGATGCGGGCCTCAAAACGCTCCCAGTAGCTTATGCTTCAATGCCTACAACTCCTCAGCATCAACATATACCTGCCAACTATCATGCATACAAAAATCAGCAACGCTGAGTGAGTCCTAGTTTTATAATAAAACATACTTTTCTCTGTTAAAACCGTTCTTTACTTTATTTCAAAACATACTATCCTTTACAACCGTTTGTGATCATGCACCATACGTACATACACATAATATCATTATTATCTTCGTCATTATGTTCATTAGCTTTGTTCATTCAACGTATTACATTATCGTTCACTTCCCTTTCTCGATCCGGTCAGACTTTACCCTCTTCGTGGCACTCAGCCACGATTACTGAGGTCGAATGACAAGGATCGTGTTCGGTACATTATTACGATAATTCATTTACGTTCATTGATACGTTCGTTCTTTCATACATGATCTTTCATTCATCACTCTTTATTACTCGAATCTTTTCTCTTGCAATATCTCATGTTCGAAGACAGATGCTGTGCCAGGGCCTGCTCACAAACCCCGACTCATGTCCGAAGACTGACACAGTACCGTGATACGCGACAAAGATCCCATATGAGTCAATCACAGGGATTGAACTCCATCTGAGTCTGTTGCAACACAAAGTCGCTCGCCTCATTATCTCGTCTCATGCAATATCCCCGACTCATGTGTGAAGACTGATACTGTGCCGGGGCTTGGCAAACAAACCCTCGACTCATGTCCGAAGACTAACATAGTATCGGGATACGCGACACGGATCTCATCATCCGTCACTTTCATCATATGCAATACTCCCGACTCATGTCCGAAGACTGATACTGTGCGGGGCCTGCTCACAAACCCCGACTCATGTCCGAAGACTGACGCAGTACCGAGTATGCAATCTGTATCCTGTCTCATGCAATACCCCCGACTCATGCCCGGAGACTGATACTGTGCCGGGACTTGACAAACAAACCCCCCACTCATGTCAAAGACTGACATAGTATCGGGATACGCGACAAGGACCTCTTTCGAGTCTGTTGCGACACATAGTCGCTCACCTCATACCGGTTCTTGCAAGCCTTTCTATACTTTCTCTTTTATTCATTCATTTATTCATGCATGCATTCATTCATTACCTTCCTCATTTCATTTCTTCCACTTTACGTCACATAATACTTTCATTACATTAACAACGTTCAACGCAAAGCTAAGGGAAGACATACATATATAATAAGGAACATACATAAACATAAACATACGCCATCACAATACATGCA